>JAYJMJ010280231.1:0-11787 GCA_036873875.1 Laminaria ephemera
GACATCGCCAGCGGTCGGCGCGTCGCCGGCCGCAAGATCGGCATCACGTCGAAAGCCGTCATGGAACAAGTCGGCGTCGACCAGCCCGACTTCGGAACCCTTTTCATCGACATGGAGTACGGCGATGGTGTGCCAATCGAGCACGGCCGACTCCTGCAACCCCGTGCCGAGGCCGAGGTCGCTCTCGTTCTCGAACACGACCTCGACCTCGGTCAACACGGCTTCAACGACATCATCGCCGCAACCGCATACGCCCTTCCGTCGATCGAGATCGTCGATAGCCGCATCGCCGACTGGAACATCCGCATCGTCGACACCGTGGCCGACAACGCAAGCTGCGGCGTCTATGTGCTTGGCGGGAAGCCGGTGCCGCTGCGCGACGTCGATCTTCGCACCATACCGATGCGCATGGATATCGATGGCGAAACCGTGTCGACCGGTGAAGGCGCTGCCTGCCTTGGGCATCCACTCAATGCCGCCAGGTGGCTCGCCGACGTCATGTGCGAACGCGGAACCCCTCTTCGTGCGGGCGACGTCGTCATGACCGGAGCGCTCGGCCCAATGAAACCACTCGCATCCGGCAACTCCGTCGTCTGCGACTTCGGACCACTCGGCATCGTCACCACCTTTCTGGAGAACGCCCCCACATGAAGACCGCAATCATCGGCCCAGGAAACATCGGTACCGATCTCCTGATCAAGGCCATGCGCTCATCGGACACGATCGATGTCACCGCCATGTGCGGCATCGACCCGGACTCCGACGGGCTCGCCCGAGCAAAACGTCTTGGTATCGCAACCACGTCCGATGGTGTCGACGGGCTTGTTGCCCTGCCCGAGTTCGCCGACATCGAGCTGGTCTTCGACGCAACGTCGGCAGGGGCACATAAACGCCACAACGAAGTGCTTCAGGCACACGGCAAACGGGTTCTCGACCTCACACCTGCCTCCATCGGCCCCTACGTCGTTCCCGTGGTCAATATGGACGAGCACCTCGACGCCCCAAACGTCAACATGGTTACGTGTGGCGGGCAGGCGACCGTGCCAATGGTCGCGGCCGTGAATCAGATCGCGCCCGTTGAGTACGCCGAGATCGTCAGCTCTGTTTCTTCTCGAAGTGCTGGTCCCGGCACCCGGGCCAACATCGACGAGTTCACCGAGACCACTGCCAAAGCTCTCGAGGTTGTTGGTGGTGCAGCCCTTGGTAAGGCGATCATCGTGCTCAACCCAGCCGAGCCGCCGCTGATTATGCGCAACACGGTGTTCTGCCTTACCCAGACCGGTGAACCCGATGCCTTCAAGGCTTCGGTCGCCGCCATGGTCGACCGGGTCCAAGAGTACGTGCCGGGCTATCGGCTCAAACAAGAAGTACAAGTCGATCAAGTTTCCGATGCCGACCCCATCCGCATCCCCGAACTCGACCGAAAATTCACTGGCTGGAAGATCTCGGTGTTCCTCGAAGTCGAAGGGGCAGGGCACTACCTGCCGCCGTATGCCGGAAACCTCGACATCATGACCAGCGCTGCACTGAAGACGGCTGAACAGATCGCAGCACGGGTGAAGGCATGACCCAACGCTCGCCCGGAACCCCGCTCTACATCCAAGACGTCACGCTCCGCGATGGCATGCACGCCATTCGTCACCGGTACGGCATCGAGCACGTCCGCACGATTACCAAGGCGCTCGACGATGCCGGTGTCGACGCGATCGAGGTCACCCACGGCGATGGCCTCGGCGGGTCATCGTTCAACTATGGCTTTGGAGCCCACACCGATTGGGAGTGGATCGAAGAAGCCGCCTCGGTTCTCACCAATGCTGCGCTCACGGTTCTGCTCGTCCCCGGCATCGGCACAATCGACGACCTCGTGCAGGCCCACTCGCTCGGCGCAACGTCGGTGCGAGTTGCAACTCATTGCACCGAGGCCGATGTCGCAGCGCAACACATCGACAAAGCCCGCGACCTAGGTATGGACGTTTCTGGCTTTCTAATGATGAGCCACATGAACGAGCCCGAGCCGCTCGCTCAGCAAGCGGTTCTTATGGAGTCCTACGGCGCGCACTGCGTGTACATCACCGACTCAGGTGGCCGGCTTACCATGGGCGATGTGCGAGACCGCATGAAGGCGTACAAGGCCGCGCTGAAGCCCGAAACCGAGATCGGTATCCACGCTCACCACAACCTCACGTTTGGTGTCGCTAACTCTGTCGTCGCCGTCGAGGAAGGTTGCTACCGAGTAGATGCGTCCCTAGCTGGCATGGGCGCTGGTGCAGGAAACTGTCCGATCGAGGCGTTTATCGCCGTCGCCAATCTCGAAGGCTGGAAGCACGGCTCCGATGTTGCGGCCTTGATGGACGCGGCCGAAGAACTTGTGCGTCCGCTCCAAGATCGACCGGTCCGAGTCGATCGCGAAACGCTCAGCTTGGGTTACGCCGGCGTGTACTCAAGCTTCCTTCGTCACGCCGAAGCAGCCGCCGAGAGATACGGCCTCGACACCCGAGACATCCTCATGGAGCTCGGCGAACGTCGAATGGTCGGAGGGCAAGAAGACATGATCGTCGATGTCGCCCTCGACCTCGTAAAGGAACGCTCGTCCTAAGAGGCTGGTTTCCCTAGGAGCCCGGTTTTCCTCGGAGCGCTGTTTCTCAAGAAATGGCGAAGTTGTAGGAGGTGCTCCAACTCGATTGGTTGCCGGACGAATCGATGACCTTTACGCGGGCCTGATACGCCCCGGCGGGAAGGCTGTCGAGCGGCAGGTTCCAGTTCACCGATGCACCTGGCGTGATCGTGGGAACCAGCTTTGCCCATGCTGCGGCGACGCTTGCGCCGTCGGTTTGCACGTAGTCCTTGGTGGTCCGATTTCGGATGGTTACCCGAACTTCGGAAACCTCAACGTCATCCGACGCGGTTCCAGAGACAGCACCGGGGAGAGTGAGCAAGTCACCGATGAGAGGCGATACCACCCCAGCGGGGGCGGTGGTGTCGGCGCCAGCGCCAGGCAGCACGTTGAAGTCGTGGGTGGCCGACCAACCGGTCTCGTTTCCTGACGTGTCGGCGGTCTTCACCCGAGCGCGGTAGATGCCTGCTGGAAGATTCGCAAGAGAAATTGACCAGGTCACGTTTGCTGCTGGGGTGAAGGTTGGCTCGATCTTTGCCCACGTGCTTGCCAGCGATTGGCCGTCGGGTTGCACGAATTGGCCGGTCGTAAAGTTACGAATCGTGACCTTCACCTGCTGAACCGCAACGTCGTCGCTCGACGATCCAGTCAGGACACCGGGGAGGCTGATCGATCCGCCAGGAACCGGGCTCACGAACACACTTGTTGGATCCACCGTGTCGATAGGGCCTGGGGGAGTCCCGAGGCCGAAGTCGAGCTGCGGGTAAACGGCGATGCCGCGTGCGCTTCGGCCGTCGATGTTGGTGAAGTCGCCACCCACCAGCATTCCCCAAGGGCTGGCATCGAGATCCCAGACTCCCCAAACCGAATTCAAAATGGGCTTCCATGGGTCGGTGACGCCGGTTGCGGCGTCGATGGCCTGGAGGCGTTGGTTGGGGTAGGCGCCGTTCTTATCTTCGAAGTGGCCGCCGACATAGACAAGGCCATCGTGAAAGAGAGCAGCCTGCGGGTCGCCACCATGGAGTACGTTCCACATTTCTACGCCGGTAGCTACGTTGATCGCCTTGGTTCGGTTACCGCCCTGCGACGGCCAGCCGCCGGCCACAAGGAATAGGGTGTTGTCGTCGTCAGAGAGCGTGAGGTCGATAACGACCCAGTGGTTCGTTGTGCCGACGTCCCACACCTCGGCGTCGCCGGTTAGTGCGCTGATCTTTGCGATCCGTTGGGGAGCCTGAACCCCATCGAGTGCGGTAAATGTTCCAGCGGCGAACAAGGTGCTTCCGTCGCTGCTGAGTTGTAGATCGCGAACCTTTCCATTGGTGTTCACCTTCCAGGAAGACGACAAGACATCGCTATCAAACGCCGCAAGGTCTTTCCGTTGGGTAGCTCCAACGAAGCTGAAGCTTCCGCCGACGTAGAGCCGTGAGCCCATCGTGGCCATCGCCTGCACCGGACCATTGATGCCGTGATCGACGGAAATGACCTGCCCTGTGGCGGCGTCGACCTTTGCGAAGTTTGCTTGGGCCACACCGTTGATGGTGGAGAACTCGCCGCCGATGTAGATGCCGCTGCCATCGGCTGCGGCCAGAACGGAATAGACAGGACCGTCGGTGTTCGCGACAAAACCATGGTCGATACGGCGGTCGTCCATATCGATCGCGGCAACGTTGGAGTGCACCTGGCCGCCAGCGGAACTGAACGTTCCACCGATGTAGGTGCGGTTTCCCAGCCACGTGGTCGAGATTACCGAACCGGTCTCGAGGGCATCGTCGAACCCCTGCATCCAGTTGGGCTGGCCGGTCGGAGCGACGGCCGCGGCCGGCGGTGCATGGGTGAGTAGGAGAGTGGCGGTCAAGAGGACGGCCAAAATGGCCTGAAGGGGGCGCGAGCTGGAGACAAAAGCCATCCCCTCCCATCGGACAGACGGTTGTGATCTAAAGATCGGTGAGGAATCGCCGTCGACGGTATGGCGCACTAACTTCACGAGTACTTCCAGCCACAACCTCTCAAGGAGTCCCCGATGACCGAGGTCGTTATTACCGAAGCCGTTCGCAGCCCCAAGGGAAAGCGCAACGGCGGCCTTTCGTCGATGCATTCCATCGATCTTCTGGGCGCAATCCAATCCGAGGCGCTCACTCGCTCGGGCCTCGACCCGATCGAAGTCGGTCAAGTAGTCGGCGGTTGCGTCGGCCAGGTCGGCATGCAGACGATGAACGTCGCCCGTAACGCATGGCTAGCCCAAGGGCTCCCCATCGAAGTTGCGGCAACGACCGTCGACGCCCAATGCGGCTCGTCACAACAGGCCACCAACATGGCCTACGCCATGGTGAAGTCCGGTGTCATCGACGTAGCCATGGGCTGTGGCGTTGAGGTCATGAGCAAGGTGCCCATGGGTGCCACCGTTCCAAAGGAACCAAGTTTCGGCCGCCCGATCAACCGGAACTACTGGGAGCATCACGAGATGACTTCACAGTTCGAAGGTGCCGAGCGCATCGCCGAGAAGTGGGGCATCACCCGAGACGACACCGACGCCTTCGGCATGATGAGCCAGGAGAGGGCAATCCGAGCCTGGGACGAAGACCGCTTCTCCACCCAGATCCAGTCCATCGACGTCCCCGACCTTGGTGAAGACGGCAAACCAACCGGCACCACACAGAACATTTCACGAGACGAAGGTCTGCGCGAAACAACACTCGAATCGTTGGGCAAGCTCAAGCCAGTGGCCCGCGAAGATGGCGTGCACACCGCTGGCAACTCAAGCCAGATCAGCGACGGCGCTGGAGCCGTCGTAATGATGTCGGCCGCCAAAGCCGAACAGCTCGGCCAAAAGCCGATGGCTCGTATCGTCGACTCGGTTCTTGCTGGGTCCGATCCTGTGCTCATGCTCACCGGCCCAATCACGGCAACCCAACAGCTTCTCGAACGCAACAGCATGTCGATCAGCGACATCGACGTTGTCGAAATCAACGAAGCGTTCGCCTCGGTTGTTCTTGCCTGGCAGAAAGAAACTGGCGCCGACATGGAGATGGTGAACCCAAACGGCGGCGCAATCGCCCTTGGTCACCCCCTCGGCGGAACCGGCGCAATCCTTCTCACCAAGGCTGTGCATGAACTCCATCGGTCCGACAAAGAATTCGCCCTCATCACTATGTGCTGCGGTGGCGGACTAGGCACCGGTACCCTCATTCAACGACTCTGAACACATGGAGCTGCTGGGTGAGCCCGACTCGCCCTTGTTTGCAGTTCTTTCGACCCACGAAGGAAATCAATGGAAAAGATCAACGAAGGCCGCGTCGCCCTTGTTACTGGTGCCGGCCGCGGAATCGGCCGTGAACACGCACTGCTGCTTGCCTCTACCGGCGCCAAGGTTGTTGTAAACGACCTCGGTGGCGCACAAGACGGCGAGGGCGTCGATGCGAGCCCAGCGCAGAGCGTTGTGGCCGAGATCGAGGCCATGGGCGGAGAAGCTGTCGTAAATGGCGGAAACGTCGCTGTTATGGCCGATGCCCAAGAGATGGTGCAGCAAGCAATCGACACCTTCGGTGGACTCGACATCCTCATCAACAACGCTGGCATCTTGCGGGACCGCATGGTCTTCTCGATGAGCGAGAGCGACTGGGATGCCGTTATCAACGTGCACCTCAAAGGCACCTTTGCGCCAACGAACGCCGCAGCCATCTACTGGCGTGAACGTTCGAAGGCCGGCGAAGAGAACGTCGCCCGAGTCATCAACACCACCTCGCCATCGGGCATCTACGGCAACATTGGCCAGAGCAACTACGGCGCTGCAAAGGCTGGCATTGCTGCATTCACCCACATCACGGCCCAGGAACTCGTCCGATACGGCGTTACCTGTAACTGCATTGCTCCTGCAGCCTTTACCCGCATGACCTCCGACCTTCCCGGTTTCTCCGGAATGGACGAAGAGATGCAGGAAAAGATGGGTCCTCGTTGGATCGCCAACGTTGTGACCTGGCTCGCAAGCCCCGCTGCTGGTGGCGTTACCGGTCGTTGCTTCGACGTTGTTGGTAACCGCATCGGTATCGCCGAAGGTTGGGTCCTTGGCCCGCAGGCCGAGCAGACCGAAGATCCATCGGGGCTCGGCGATGTCATCGCCGGCCTTATGGCCGACGCAAAGCTCAACGCCAACATGTTCGGTGTTCCCGAAGAGGGCCCAGGCCGTCCGTCGAAGACCATCTAAATCTTGGTTACTGCAAGTGGAGGCCTCGATCGGGTCGGCGATGTGCCGAAACGGTCGGGGCCTCGCTCGCGTCTCGGGTCGCTACGCCAGGCCATTGCGTAGTTCGAAACCATCGGGAATAGCCGAGCACAGCTAGGTGGTTGAGACACCCATGACCACAATCGAAACCGGCCTCGTTGAAGAAAACGCCAAGTGGGTGCGAGGCACCCTTTTGGGCGAGACGGTGGTCGACGCCCGAAGTTCGCTGCTCGTGTGGGAGCACCGGTTCTATCCGGCCTGGTACTTCGATCCGGCCGACGTGCGAGCCGAACTGCGTCCAACCGGTGAGGTCGAGCAGACCAAGGGCCGGGGCGATGCTGTCGTCCACGACCTCATCATCGCCACAGACGACGGCGAAACCGTTCTCCCGCGGTCGGCCCGAACGTTCCCCGACTCGCCGATCGTCGAAATTCGCGACCGCGTTCGCATCGAGTTCGATGCCCTCGAGAACTGGTTCGAAGAAGACACCGAAGTCATCATTCACCCGCGCTCGCCCTACGTGCGGATCGACGCGATTCCGTCATCACGCTCGGTAAAGGTGTCGATCGATGGCACCGTGGTGGCCGAGAGTAATCGGCCGACAATCCTCTTCGAGACGGGTCTGCCCGCCCGTTACTACCTGCCGGCCGACGATGTCCGAATGGATCTCCTGACCGCCACCGATCTCACCACGGGTTGTCCCTATAAGGGTCACGCCAGTTACTACTCGGTGACCGTCGACGGCACCGCCCACGAGAATTTGGTGTGGTGGTATCCGGACCCACTCCCGGAATCCGCCGATGTGGTCGACCTTCTCTGCTTCTACAACGAGAAGGTCCAGATCGAAGTCAACGGCGTGCTCGAAACTTGCCCGGCTACCCCCTTTCGTTAGACCGTCCGATTTCGGGGTCCGCAGTGGTGGAGCGAAGCGATGCACAGCGAAACAGGATGTGGGCTGAACAACTTTCGGCAAACGGCGGTGCCTTTCGGGTTTCTTAATTCTCCGACTCCGTCTACTCTCGGCCACGTGTCTGTGCGTCATAGGGTGGTGAGCTCTCTTCCGGATTCCCTGGTGAGGGCGGTAATTCACCGTGTTTACCCGCTTCAGGAACCCGAACTCCGGTTGCTTGGCGACTACCTTCCAGCCGATCGGCTGGCGGTCGACGTTGGCACTTGGTGGGGGCCCTGGACGGTTGCCATGGCCAAGAAGTGCCCCGCCGTGCACAGCTTTGAACCTCAACCCGAATTGGCAGCCAAGCTCCGCAGTTGGGTGCCATCGCATGTCACCCTTCACGAGGTTGGCGTGGGCGCCGCCCCGGGCTCCGCCATGCTCACCCGCCCAGATCACAACGTCGGAACCGATGGACTGGCCACACTCCGGCCCGACCCTGCTGACGTCAGCGGCGAGACGTTCGAAGTCGAAGTCGTGAGTCTCGACGCCTGCGATCTGCATGACGTAGGTTTCATAAAGATCGATGTCGAGGGGCTCGAACTCGACGCGCTTCGAGGTGCCGAAGAGACGATCAGGCGTGATCAACCCCGACTCATGGTTGAGATCGAGCAGCGCCATATCGACTACCCGATGACTGACGTCTTCGATTGGTTGACGTCGCATGGTTACTCTGGGTGGTTTCTGCGTCCGGGCGGAAAACGTTGGTCGCATTCTTGGATGCCGCTTTCGGATTTCGATGTAGAACGCGACCAAACCCAGCAGCTCGAGCGGCTCAAGTCCGCCCACTACATCAACGCGTTCCTGTTTGTTTCCAACAACGACCCGTGGCAGCCACCAACCGGACGCGACGGCCGCCGCTGAACCCTCGGCCTAGTGAACCGGGTAGGAAACTGGGATTTTCGGCGGGCGAGTTCCTAAGGTGGGGCATGTCTGGACTCACGATCACCCCGCTCAGCGGCGCACTCGGCGCCTCGGTTGAAGGAATCGTCATCGACGATCTGGCTTCTCAGGCCGATGCGTTGCGCTCCGCATGGTTCGAGCATCAGGTCCTGGTGTTCCCGCAAGTGCATCTCGACCCGCAGCAGCAGTTGGCGCTCGCCAATGTGTTCGGCCTACCTGAGCCGCACGGCGTCGATGGCGACGATTCCCGGCGCCCCCAGTACGCCGATGACGACAAACTGCTCACCATCATCAACTCACATCGAGCTAAGGCCGACATCTGGCACACCGACGCCACATTTCGTGAGCAGCCTCCGATTGCTTCGATGCTGCAGATCGTCGAGAAACCCGACTGTGGCGGTGACACGATGTGGGTCAGCACAAGTACCGCATATGACACGTTGGCCGAGCCGCTAAAGAGCGTGGCCGACGAGCTTGAGGCCGTACACGGTCGTCAGGGGATGACCGGTAGCGCAGTTCATCCTGTGGTGCTCACCCATCCTGAGACCGGCAAAAAGGTGTTGTACGTCAACCGGGGATGGACAAGCCATCTCAAAGGCGTTCCTCGCCTCCAAGGGGCGGACCTCCTCGAGCTGTTTCTCAATCACATCGAACGTCCCGAGCACTCCATGCGGTGGAGCTGGGAGATTGGCGATGTCGTCCTGTGGGACAACCGCTGCACCCAGCACTATGCCGTGTACGACTACGGCGATGCGCCACGCTCCGGCCACCGGGTGATCCTGCAGTCGCATTAACTCGTGGGTCCCTGCTTCCTAGACGGTAGGACGAAGAAAGAGACGAAGAAAGAGACGTAGAAAGAAATGCTTCAGATCGCGGGCCGATTCGCCGATAGTGCAATCGTTCGTACTACTGAATAGCTACCTCCCAGGAGGCCCCCGCCATGTTGAAACGCCAGCAAACCACCAAGGGAACCGTCAAGGTCACCTTTGCCCTTCCTCTCGACGAGACTCCCGAGGCTGTCTCGGTCACCGGAGATTTCAACGGATGGGATCCGCTAGCGAATCCGCTGATCAAGCGAAACAACGGCACCCGAAGTGCCGCTGTCGAAGTTCCAGCAGGCCAGGTTGTGCAATTCAAGTACCTCGCTGACGGCGGCCACTGGTTCGCTGACACCGACGCCGAGCTCAACGACGAAGGCAACAGCGTTATCGCTGCATAGCGGCTCTACCCCCATTGATAGGGTCGGCTCTTGCCCGCCGACCCCGTCCGCCATCCATCAGAAGCAGCTGCCGAAACAGTGCCGGCCGAAACAGTGCCGGCCGAAACAGTGCCGACCGAAACAGTGCCGATGGCATTTTGGCGACCCACCCTGGCGGCTGCCGGAGCCATTGTTCTCGCAGCGATTCCGGGGTTTCTGATCGGTGCGTTCGCTCCCGCGATCAAGATCGACCTCGGCATTGACGAGACCGGAATTGGCGCCATCTTCACGTTTGGCTACATGGTGTCGGCTGTCGTGTTGCAGTTCGGTGGCTCGCTGGCGGACCGTCGTGGTCCCCGGCTCGCAGTTCGAGCGGGCGTCATCCTTGCCGTCGTCGGATGTTTGCTTTTTGGAGCCGTGGCCAGCAGCTTCGCTTTGATGTTGTTGGCGTTCGCATTTAGTCGCATCGCCGAAGGCCTTATCCAGCCCGCCACCAACACGCTCGTGAGCAGGGGAGTAGTGGCGACCCGCCGGGGAACGGCCACCGGAATCAAACAAGCTGCGGTTCCGGTCTCTACGACCATTGCTGGCCTGGCGGTTCCCATCTTGGGCTCTTCGGTTGGTTGGCGCGGAACCTTTGCGTTGGTTGCGCTCTTGGCGATTCCGGTATGGATCGCCGTTCCCGATGCGCCAGCGCTTCCAAGGCGAACGATGCGTTCCAAGCGCGAGCTTTGGAACGAGCCCCACCTCAAACTTGCGGCAATCGGTGGAGGCTTCGCCGCGGCCGGGGTCGTGACCGCGGCCGGGTTTCTCGTGCTCGCAGCAAAAGATGCGGGCTATTCCGACGGAGCTGCCGGATTGCTGTTGGCCCTTGGCGGACTCGTGATGATTCCAGCTCGGCTGACTTGGGGAGTCCTGGCCGATCGCTACTCCTTCAACAGGCTCCGGGCCGTGGCGGTGTGTTTGACCTGCGCCGTGGCATCGTTCGTATTGTTCTCCACCGAAACCAAGTGGGGCATTGCCGTCGGAACGTTTCTTTTGTTTAGTGCCGGGTGGTCGTGGCCTGGACTGTTTCTCTTCGCAATCCTTGAGCAACACCCCGAAGCGCCGGGTGCCTCGACGGCCATCGTGCAAACCGGAATTCGGGTTGGTGCATTCTCGGCACCGTTGGCGTTCGGGTGGCTCGCGCAAACTCGCGGTTTCGGAGTGGCGTGGCTCTTTCCAGCAGCATCAGCCGCGGTCGCCACAATCCTTATCTACCGGGCATCGATCGCTGTCGGTATCCGTTCGTCGGAATCAGCATAGAATTTTCGGGTTCTCCGCTGGCAACAGTTTGGTTGGCAAGATGGCTTTCGCTGCACTAGTCATGCCTCCATGAACGTTGTTGTATGGGGAACAGGAAACGTCGGCCGGCCAGCACTTCGAGCAGTGGCCGCTCACCAAGAGCTCACGTTGGTTGGGGTCGTCGTGTCCGATCCAGCGAAGGTGGGAAAAGACGCTGGCGAACTCTGCGGCATCGAACCCGTCGGCGTTCTTGCCACCGACGACTCCCAGATCGCGTTCGCCGACGACGTCGACTGTGTGGTCTATGCGGCAACCGCCGACACCCGTATTGAGGAAGCCACCGGCGAGCTGCTGATGCTTCTCGGATCCGGACGCAACGTCGTGTCCACCTCGTTCTACCCGTTGCTTCACCCGGCCATGGTCCATCCCATTCTCGAACCACTCATCACCGATGTGACGGCCTCGGGTAACTCTTCGGTGTTCATCTCCGGCATCGATCCCGGTTGGGTCATGGACGCGCTCCCGCTGTTCCTCAGCGGCGTTTGTGCCGACATCACCGAGATCCGGGCACAAGAGGTCTTCAACTACGCCTACTACGACCAACCACAGATCGTTCGCGA
>JAYJMJ010280251.1:0-11787 GCA_036873875.1 Laminaria ephemera
GCGGAAACTTCGATTTCTGGGTTGATCTTCTGTCTTGCTGTTCTGACGCACGCGATGGGACACTGATTGTGCGAGGACGGCTAAATGCTCGCTCCCCTACCTTCTCCGATATCAGTTCATGTGCGTTCTCGGGGCGGGGGACTGACAGTGGAATTCTGTTATGCATGCTTGAGTGGAACAATTGACCTTGCCTGCTGCTGCCCTGTGCACCTGCGTTACTGCATTTTATTTCCTGCTGCCACGACTGTGGCCGAGACTCTGGGTCAATTGATCTGCTGCATAATGCATTGTTTCTGCCTCTCGGAAACTGCCTCTCACCATGAAACAGCGCCGACGACACCGACCGGGGTGTAAGTGCGTTTCGAAGTCCCACGGACCTCTCGGCGTCTGCGAAGATGCCCCTCTCTTCTCTCGCCCCTGCCCCCCCCTCGGTCGGCCCTGCCTGATGGCAGAGCCCATACTGTCAGTTGTTTCCGCCGTTCACTCGTGCCGCTCCGCCCCCGCTGCCGGACACACGTGGTCCCTGCTATAACGAGCGACACTCGGCCGCGACCTCCTTCTCCACCACATCCTGCACCCCCCCCCCCTTTAGCAGCTGCTGGTTGTGGCAGCAGCTATTGCGGCGACGGCGGTGGGGGCGGCGGCGTTGGCGGCGCCAGCGCTTGCTGCTGCTGCTGCTGCTTCTGCTGCGCGACTGTCCCGGTGACCTGGTCGTGTGCAAACGCACAGCTTGTCCTCTCGCATCGAACGCCGCGCCACGCGTATTCACAGACCCCGGCAGGCGTCTTCCACTGCTTCATTCGGGCCTTGAAGGGGGTGACCCCCCCCTCCCCTCCTGCTCGACCCTGCGCGGTAGCTGCCCGATGTCCTCTCGCACCTGGGGCGCCCTTCCTCTTCACTCCGCTCGCGCCTGCTGCATTCGGCTTCCATTGAATCTTGCGCTCCGCGAGGCTAGACCCGTCGCCCTCTTCCACCAACGTCCTCAATTGTTTTAAGGTGGGTGTGACCATGGCGTTCCCTCTGCCAGGGGGTGGAGCGGCGTATGTGTGCTTCCTGTACACCTCACCTCCCTGCACCGCAAGCGCTTTCATGCCTTCGTGCAGGCCGATATTCAAACTTGTAAGCAGCAGCTGCCGCACCTTCGCCGGGTGCTCCACAAGAGCGTTGCAATGACGGCGTAGGTACACCTCCACCTGCTTCTGGACCTGCTCCAACTCCGAACGCAATGCAGCGACCCTCTGCTTGCAGATGGCCGGGGCACCCTCCATGCCATGCTCGAGAATTTCCACCAGGGCAGCGACGAAAATTGCGAAGTGTACTTCGGCAGGCAATGCCGTCGGCGTCTCCCCGATTACCGCGGGGGGGAAGAAATCCTCGACCGCGAATTCGGACAAGGACTTGAGCTGCTTGACGACGTCATTGGAAACGTGGGCCACCTCGTCGAGCACGATGAGCAAGACTCCTCTGTTTATTTCTTCGGAAACGTTGAAGCCGTCGCAGGCGATGAACAATTTTGGTCCCTCATTCGCCCGCCAGAGATCATCCGCCTGCTTGGCGTTTGCCTTTACTCTCGTGGAGACCGCGGCCGGCTGGATTGCGTGCTTTGGCGCTGGGGCCATAATGTGTGCACATCCTGCATGCTGAAAAGCTACCTGCTGGGGCTGGTGTCCCGGCTGTGCATGCTGTTGTTGAAGCTGCTGCTGCTGCTGCTGCTGCTGCTGAGGCTGCGCCTGATTCTCGACGGTTGTCAAGCGCGCAGCGATCGCCGGTTGACTCGCCAGCAACTGCTGCAGCAGGGCCAAGACTGCTGAGCCTGCTGCTGCGACGACGGAGATGTTTCCCGCGCCGTTGCCTTGGGGAGCAGCCTGACCAGGAGCGTCCGGCGCGTCCACGTGCACCTCTCCCACCTCTATGAGCCCGTCTCCATCTCCGACTGGCCCGCCCGAGTTGGCGTCCCCCATGCGAAAGTCGATCAATTCTAACGAGCACACTTCAGATTCCTTTCAATCCTGCAAAGCTACGCGCACTCTCTCCCCGGTGCCACAGAGGACCGTCTTTAGCAAGCGTGACAGCTCTAGTGGTGTCTCTACTCTCTGGACATCGTATTGTTCCTCTCGTAACTCGAGCGAATCCGTCAACTATCAGAATCTCATCCACGCCTCCACAAACCCCACTTTCCTCCGGAAAGTTACACTTTCGCCTACTCGTATACCTGGTACCAGGTATATGATACAAGCCTCGTACGAGATATTACATTTTTACTACCGGGGCAGACCAGGTACTATTTGGTGGATGCAAATATTAGACACATTATACTCTGCTGCAGGGATGTCGTGAGAGAACTTGCAGCTGTTGCCGAAATCGCACGTGTTGGAGTCGCGGAACTGGTGACAGATGTTCGATCTCCTGCTCTTTGATTTCGAAGTTGCCGCTTTTAAGCAATTTTTTTACACTTAGTTTGAATGAGTCACCCCTCAACCCTCCCCCGAGTTCAGGGCCTTATGATAGACGGGGGAGTCTGTAAAACAAAGTGAAAAAAAGGGGAAAAAACGAAACCAAAATACTTTTCGCTCCAATCGTCTTGAGACCACATCGATCTGGCTTTCTGTTTATTGCGACCTTTTTGGGTGTGTGATGTCGTTACCTCCTTTTGTCCCTTGCCGCGCCTGCTCGTATATTTCGTCAGCAGTACATACTTGCGATTAAAAAATTAATTGGTTTGAACCTTGGCCTACAACCGACTGATCGACCCCTTGGGCCCCTGCTTGCCCTTGTGGGTGTGAAAAAATTCTATGAGTTCCTCCATATTCATTAAATCAAGATCGAAAAATATGGAGGAACGGACAGAAATTTTTCACACCCCCAAGGGCAAGCAGGGGCCCGAGAGGGCCAATGAAGCTGGTATAGCTAATTTTTTTAACCAAATACCTTAATATTAAGAGTCGCAAGTGCAACCGTAAAACAATATGAAACAGGGTACCAGAAGATACTTCTCAAACAAAAAACAGATAACATGGTACAATATGGATGATATACCAGGTATGGTATAAAATACCTGGTACGTGGTATGATATTACCAAGCAGTGCTAAATTATTTAACGACTTCGGCGGGTAAACGTGGCTACCAAAGAGGAAGAGGTCGTGGTATCGGCCCTCCCGAAGCATCCGGAGCAACGGGTGTTGGGCGCTCCAGCTACAACTCACGAACCTGTCCACCACGCGCGCGCCACGATACTACACCTGGAACTGGTGCTGCGCCCCTATACATAAACAAGATGTTAAATTGACCCCACTTCCCTGTTTGAGGTCGCCAAAACATGCCGCTTAATGCTCAAAGGGTCAACAGGCTCCCCCACGCTTTGCTTGACAAGCTTTAGCCTATAGGGTTCATAATGCAGCAAACTCTAACCTTCTCAGACCATGGGGGGGGGTGGGGCAGAAGCCATGTGGAGGAGTGGAGATGCGGTGCCACGGTAATCATCCGAGTGTAAGTGCTGCTTAGTGACCAGCGCCAAGCCTGCTCCAACTGCAGATCACGCGCTATTTCCTGTCTGAAACACACGAGATGACTCATGTTTCAACGCCCACCCGGGTTGTACCCTCCGCTCACAATTACCCAGGCCTCTCGATCGAAGAGAAAACAGAGCTCGCTGCATGCAGAGTCTATGCGTAAACCAAGTAAACCACTGCACCAACTAACAGCAGCCATGGTGCCTAGTGCCACTGTGTTAGGCAGAAGCTGCGCCCGTTGAGCTACACCAATCATGCGCCTATAGTAGCTCAACGGGCAGAAGTTTCCTGAACCGACTCGACAGCTGGAGCTGCTATCTCACATGCTGGGACGTGGCAAACATCAACAATACATATTCCGCGCTTACAACAGGTGACATTGCCAGCCCGAAAGCTAAATGATCCTCCTAATTTCGCGCCAGAGTCAACTCCACGAGTGCCGCCTTCCTTGCCTTATGCAAAAGGCGACGCAAGTAGAACCTCGTCTTGTGTGCTGCACCTCTTTCGTTTAGCAGATTACTTCAAGCCCCAATGGGAACCAGGACCAACCTTATGGCCATATCAGCGAACCGCGAATCCAGGTTCAAATGATCTTCCTCACCACAGGTCTGGCACGTTTCCTTGAAATTCCTCGCTGGGGCGCTCACGGGTGTTTTCTCCAGTACCGAGGGGACGAAAAAGGGGTTTTCTGCGAACAGTGTATCCGCTGGATTAACAACGCTGAAGCTCGGCCCGGCCGAGGCAGAGACGCCGAAGGCAGTAGTCGGGCGCGTCAAGGCAGGGATCACAAAACCCCTAAAGGCGTTCCTACCTCCTCTTGATATTGCGAGCTGGGCCCAGAGCTAAGGGCAATGGTTGTGGGCATCGTATACAGAGGGTACCCCGTTCAAAGAGCACCCCGGGACACCCTGGAAGCACTCTTAAGTGCATATTACAGCTCTTCTTTGTAGTGGACATTAGATGACTTTAGTATGGCGGGACACGCCTATTCGACTGTTCCTAAGTCCCGAATATATTCATCTCCGGTTCTCTTAAATCGGGGTATCTACTATACACAGGTTTTCTGAGACCTACTGCGTCCAAAATGATGGAACCAACCTTGTTCCAAGTACGGGTCTATTTATTCGGATACTGTACCGATTAACACGTCCTCAACAACAGCAGTTGCGATGCAGACATATTCATATAAATTATTATTATACGAGCTGAAAAACGGAAGGAGGCCCTTTAATTAGTAACTTTACCTTGGATTTAGTGTGCTTTTACGCACCTGGCCGGACGACGATCTAGGGCATCGCGTTCAACAGAGACAACGGCAAACGCTTGGATTCGTCATCATCACTAACCATGGCTCTTGTGCCGACGAACCCAAGACCATGGGAGAGACGGTCGATCATGGCCTCCTGTGCGGCAGTGGCGAACGTGGAGGTACGTAAAATCAGCACGAAACTTTGCCAAACGCACGTTTTTTTAGATTGAAACCCCTTCTATAATATTACCACACGAACCGAGCAGGTGCTTCTTCTTCTGATAACTACCACTGGCTGATGCTGACTTTACAGCCTGCTACTGCTGCTGCCTGCTCTTCGCTGCTGAAGGCCCAACACAAATCGTCTGACCTCATACCAGGTATACGAAGCATACAGCAGGAGAAACGGCCCATAGAAATGCACAGTTTCTTGTGTTTTCTCGCTCTGTTGCTCTGGTGATGCATCACACCTGGGCCTTCAGGCTCTGTACTAGTGGCATTCACAGTACAACCGTAGCCGCGGTATGAACCATATCTTTTGTGACAGCCACGGACGGTGCCTCTGTGAGGTTGTGTATGTGTGTGCGCTAATAATACATGTTTGAGTGGAGTGCGTGCTGCCATATGACACAAAACGATCTAAAAGAGTGGTGCAGCGTGTTTCAAAAACAGCCTCTCAGACTCCCAGCGACGATATTAATACCGTACTTCGTATGCATCAGCAGTAGAGCAGCAGCGATACAACGGCAGCTGTGTTTGAAGCTCTTGCCTTTGTGCCAGTAGTCACGTTGTATGCGTGTGTGGTTGTTGCACTGAAGGAGATCGAACGACGACGCCATTTTCACTCCACCAACGCAACAATCAACACACATCGCCGGATATCATACCTGGTATACAAAGCATACAACAGGAGCAAGCGCAGAAGCTCACATCATACCAAGTACATATCACTGGAACGCCTGTGGTCACCCCTTTCGACTTGCGACGCTCCCGGGATACCAACTTAACCGCATCCCGAAGGGGGACCTTGTACGTCGTGTGACATGTCCTGCATGATCTCTTAGTTCCCACATATGGCCCCTCCGCCATTGGGGCGCAGGTGCCGGCCTTTTTCCCTAGTATCGTGCAGTTGACAGATATGTTTATCGAGTTTAGGCCCGAAAAGCTCAAAATGGACACATGCCCGGTATAGCGAGAAACAACACAAATAACAAGGAGTACGCTGTGGGTGGTGTCCGGCCACAGAAGCAAACCGAATCGAACAGCAATCGCAAAAATCGATAGCTGCTGCAGGCGGCTCCCTCCCATTATATGGCTTTTGCCCTGCAGACGGACAGCCGAAAAACAGTCTAAAAAATGACCGAGGCTCGATTACACAGCGGGACGATGTTGCATGCCAGGTACAGTATACCGGACTTCTGATAGGAACGCGCCCCACATCGACCTCCGCGTGGGGTATCCAGGGAAACTAAAAATATCGACAGCGGTTGTACTACATTTTGTGCAAACACCGTTCCGAAATTGGAAACCTATCTTCAGTATCTCGGTATCTCGGTATCAATCTAACACTATACCAGGTAAGAGCTGAAAACGCAAAAGCTGAGGCCTTTCTTTTGATGGCCTTATCTTCGATCTAGTGTGTTTTTACGCACCTGGCTGGGGAGCGGTCTAGGACATCGTGAGCAATAGAGACAGCGGCATGCGCTTGAATTCGTCGTCGCCCTCTGCCATGGCCTTTGTGCGGACGAACGAAAGACTATGGCAGGTACGATCGCTCGTGGCTTCTTGTTCAACGATAGCGAACTTGGACGTACGTAAGAACAGAACAAAAGCACTCTGTTATTTCCATGGAAGACCCTGCAATTTTAAAACACATCACCCGGGCTGCTGCTTCTGCTTCTGTTGCTTGCTAGTGGCGCTGAGTAAATTCGCTGCCGTCTGCTCCCTTCTGCTGCTGCTGCTGCTGCTGCTGCTGCTGCTACTGCCTGCTGTTGGGTGTTGATGCTCTTGCTGGCTGCTGCTGGTCAATGCTGGTTCTGCTGTCTTCTGCTTCCCGCTGCTGCCTGCTCTCTGTCTGCTGCTGCTGGCTCCTACCTTGTTAGCTGCTGCTGCTAGCTGCCGCTAACTGCTGCTGCTAGCTGCTGCTGCTGCTAGCGATTGCTTCTAGATGCTGGTAGGTGTTGCTGGCTGCTGCTAGTTGCTTCTAGATGCTGCTAGGTGTAGCTGTCTGCTGCTGACTGCTGTTAAGTTTTGTACGACGACCATCTATCATCCATCAACGCATCAAGTTGACGTTAGTTGCACAACGACTTTTGGCAACGTAGACGACAATATGATGTTTAGCTACGCGACTTGTTAACCTGACATTTTGCAACGTGGGCGACAAAGTGGCCTTGTGGAAAGCGAGCGGGTGGCCAAACCATGTTGAAAAAGCGGACGGTGGCGTGACCTCACGTAATGCTAGGTAGTGGCCTGACCATTCACGACGTTGGCGACGACGACGTACGCCTTGGTGCAATGCGAGGGAGTGGCCTGGCATTTCGCTACGTGGGCGACAACGAATCCTTGTGGAATTAGAGAGGGTTCCCCGGCTTTGCGAAAAGCGGGTGGCGACGTACCTTGGTGCAATGTGAGGGGGTGGCCTGAACGTCCATAATATCGGCGAGAACGTGGACCTCTTGAAAGCGAGCGAGAGGATGGCCTGACTTTGCGCAAAGCGGGCGACAACTTGACGTCTTTCAGCGTGAGGTCGTGGCCTGATATTTCACAGCTTGAGGGACAACGCAGCATTCAGCAAAACAAGGAAGTGACCTGAACTTTGGCAAAAGTAAGCGACGGCGTGACGTTTGGCAACTTTCGAGAATGGCTGGACCATTAGCAAATATGAGCACCGGCGTGCCTTTTGTAGTACACGGGAGGGCCACTTACCCTTCCACAAACTGGATACTGACGTGTCTTTATGGTATGCGACAAAATGACTTGAAGTTCGCCGTTGTGGATGAAAACGCGACCGTTTGCAATGCGACGGGATGACGCGACGTTTAAAACCTTGGGACTAGCAAATTTCAATGTAGAGATATTTTCACACGATTAAGAGCCGACCTCTTTCCGCGTAGAATTTCATTCGTATAGGTCCCATATACGTACGAGGAGACAACAGTAAGTTTGAGGGATGATGCTTTAGACTTGACCAGGGCTTGTCATGGACCGGCGATGGCGGGCCGGCCCATCAACGTTTCGTAGGATGGGCGGGAGCCCGGCCCGGCCCGTTTATTGTTTCGAGGACGGGCAGCGACCCGGCCCGGTCCATCGCATTTTCAATATTTCACGGTCCGGCCCGGCCCGGCCAACCAAATTTTCAATTGTCTCGGCCCGGCCCGGCCCGGACAGGCACACTAATTTTTCAAATGTCTCGGCCCGGCTCGGCCCGGCCCGGCCCGTGACAGTGGCAGCAAGGCCCACGAAACCCGGGCTCTATATGAGCTGGCCCATCATTTCTGTGGGCCAGCTTGTGGAGTTGACGGGCTGGCCCATGTGTTGTCCCGTACTAAAAGGTGCATGCTGGTGTGTTCATTTTTCTGTATTTTTGTTTTCGTTTTTACACCCTTCTTGGGGATTCCCCGGGCCAGCTGCATCCGGCCCATGAGGCATACATAACCCACTCGTACCCACACATTGCTGCATCACTAACAGCCCGGCATGATGGCTTCTGTCCCGGCTGGTCGGCCACCACTTCCTCCTGCAGCTGCAGCAGCAGCAACAGCAGCAGCAAGCCCTTACCGATGCAACAACGCCTGCTGCTGCAATTCCCGCTGCTGCTAGCTACAGTAGCTGCTGCAAGACCTCGTGTGCTATCTATCTGTCATCCGAAGAGACCACAGACAACGCCACTGGTGGTCTTTTGGGGGGGCTTCTCATTCTTCAGCAGCAGTGCTCGCTCCCGGTTCTACAACGACACACACGAAGATGACCGTCGCTGTAACTCTCCGTCAAATGATGTCTCCTGTCCCGAAGGTTTCACCGGAGGTTCCGCACGGAAAAATAATGGGCAAAATGCGTCAAATGCTATTATGGCTGGGTCACGGAGACATCAATGATTGTCCTCTGTACACCCACGACGGCACGGGGCTTTGATCAGACATGTTTACAAAGCCCACAAGGCACAGTGGAAGTTGGTTCTCGCCGCTAGCAGCAGATCAGCACAGGTGAAGAGTCAGCACACAGAGGCGCTCATTCGTGTCGATATGCTTCTGTACTCTCGTCAAGATCGCGTATGGAGTAGTATACACAGCAGTAACTGAGGGCGAGACTGTATACCTCATACCTATTATTTTCTCAAGGGGCAGGCTGCACTACAGCTGTATTATAATTTACTCCTGCTGGTTGTGTCCCATTTTGCGCATCTCATGGGCCGCGGCCCCGGCCGGCCTATGAAAACACGTGGTCCGCCTCATGGGCAGGGTGGACGCCGTATAATTCTATTAATAGCAGAGGTAGTACACCACATTTCATGGGCCGCGGCCTTGGCCGGCTCGTGAAAACACGTGTGCAGCGTCATGGGCTGGGGGGAGCGGCCCATGTAGGTGCCCACATCTCATGGGCCGCGGTCCGGCTCGCCCCATCAGATTTTGAGATGATGGGCCGCGGCCCGGCCCGGCCCATCAATGTTATAGATCATGGACCGCGGTCCAGCCCGGCTCATCAATTTTTCATATGATGGGCCGAGGCCAAACTCCAGCCCATCAAAATTAGTTGGGTGTGGGCCGCGACCCGGCCCGGCCCGTCACATTTTCAATTTATCACGGCCCGGCGCGGCCCGGCAAATCAAGTTTTCAATATTCTCGGCCCGGTCCGGCCAGGCCCGGCAAGTCACACTTTAAAAAGACTCGGCCCGGTCCGGCGAGGCCCATCACAGTTTTCATTCAGATCGGTCCCGCCCGGCCTATCGGCTCACGACAAGCACGGGATTTGACCGAGGCACGTGCAAGTCGAAGTTCGCCCCGCACGAAATACCGAACATCTCGCCCCGTCAACAGTTCTGCCGAAAGACACCGCCATGGTTTCGTCCCGTGTAGATGATAACGGACGCGTGCTACGATAGAGGGGTAGCGGTTTGTAGCTAAACAAATTAGATCCACGAAGCTATTTCACCTTTAATATCGTCGGAAGATCTTCCCGGCTTGGCGATATATATCGTTGCATACCAAGGCCGCGGTATTGTTCATCGGGTCGCGTTTTCATGATTTATCGGTTTTTGTGCTAGCGTGAGATATGGAGCTCCTCAAGTGAAGAGTCTCCGAAACCATAGGTGCACCCCTATCGTAGCAAGCGTGAACGTATCCAAGAGAACTGTATAAACCTCGCAGGGTGAACAGGGGCTTGAAACTATAACGCGGCCTGGGAAAGGGTACAAATCCGAGTACCTGACACGCCACCACGCCCGCAACCCCCCCCTATGCTAGAGGATCCAAAACAATATTCTGGTAGGCTTTTTGGTTTGGCTTTGTTGTTCCGTTTTGATATTAAGAATAAAATCAAGTAGTCGCACGTTGAGTTGCGCGTTTCTGTCGTGTTCCTCGCTGGTCGTACAGGCAGGTACACTTTGATATACACATAAAAAAGTCGGGTACATACGACGAACAAACGTGTTAACACTGTAGTGGTCGGGAAAACCTTGCAAACCCAACCAGTATTGTTAGGTTATGACAAACCTATTAACGTCCTGACATATCCCGGGGTATATGCAGATGTAAAGCGCATGTACCGAACACTACGTTAACCAAAATACCACCACCATCGCCCCCTTGCGGTATAATAGAACCTCGTGTTCGCTCCTCGATACGCTTGCACTGTACTCGTACCAAGGTCAACGCAAGGTAGGTATTGTACCGTATGGTGTCAAGCATTCCCAGCACGGCAATATAGGGACATCCTCAAGACATATCGATGTTCTATAATCAACTCGACTGGCCGCACCGCGTCTATGACGTACAACGCCATCCGGGTCTGCTAACAGTGCAGTAAGTCAGTTCCGCCCCTCCACCCCCATCCTCACACCTGCCCTCATTTTCTCCTCATCTCCTCCTACAACCCCACGTCGGATTTCTTCGGTGTATTCCTTCTCCTTGTCGTCATCCATGTCTTTGTCGTCCTCTTTGTACGTACACCTTGAAAATATCCAAAGCCCATGCTGATTCTCACGCAAACAAAGCTATACACTTAATCCGACATTAAACATGATTTACACTAAATCCTATATCGAACAATTTACATGCTAAATGCCATCTAGTTATTACGAGGGAATGTCGGGAAGTCACCCCTTTCATTCCCCGCTTGCAACACGGCCTTCCAGACATTGCAGTACCATCCAGCTCATTTCGCTTTGGGTGCCTGGCTGTCCCTGCTTCCTTGCGCTCGGCGGTGCTCATCTTTATGGTCACGCCCACATTCGCGGCCAACCATTGCAAGAAAAGGCCTGGATGGTGACGAAATGCCTGGAAACCCGTGCCTACTAGCGCGGGATACAGGCGATGATGTCCCGAAATCCCCTGCTTATCTGTATAATATATCAAGCATCTAACATTCGGTATATGATACCTCGAGGTATACCTGGTATGGTTTAGTACTCGCATAGACGTTAGGATGAATAGGATTTAGTATAGGCTTATACCCCTTACATGGTTCATACTTCATATACCAGCCTCGGTGTGAGTATAAGGGTTTTTTTATAGGTATGAGGTATACCTGGTATGGTTTAGTACTCGCATAGACATTAGGATGAATAGGATTTAGTACAGGCTTATACCCCTTACATGGTTCATACTTCATATACCAGCCTCGGTGTGAGTATCAGGGGTTTTTTAAGGGTATGAGTTTTAGTGACATTTGCAAATGAAGCCATGGTGGGGTACTGTTGTCGTAAGCCTAAGAAACATTTGTTTTTATTAAAAATAAAAAAATACACAACAACAGCTGTGAGATCTAGGATTTCGTCGAAACTCATCTTTGCAAGCTGTGTGTGATACTCC
>JAYJMJ010280262.1:0-11787 GCA_036873875.1 Laminaria ephemera
TTGAAAACTCATTAGTGTGTCCAGCAAAACTCAATGTTACAGCGTAGAATTTTCTTTCAAGATTAATTCGTTCTTTTATTTTAACTTTAAAACATTCTTTACTCATTTTTTCAGGTTCATGAATAAGCAAATACAAAATAGGTAATATAAAATCTTCATAATTATTATTTTTTGATGAACTTAAGACATATCTTTTTAATTCAAATAGTTCATTTGTTTCCATTATTAATAGTTCTTGTTTACTAGCTTTCTTGTATCTTAAAAAATTTACAGTAATCATATAGAAAATATTTAAGCTTTAAGAGATTTAATTTTTATAACGAAAACACCTTAAACAAGAGACCAAATTTTAAATTAATTTAATAGTTACTTTAAAATGGGTTTTTAAATATAAGATATAAAAATCAGTAAGTGGTTGATAAATTAATATTTTGATGCGTAACTTCCCCCCCCGGCCCCCATGTCTATGGGCATCACGACTGACATGCGAAAGCTATAGTTGGTTGGGTGCCATACAACCGCTTTGACCCATATTTGCTTTGCTGTTGACTTATCGACGACTGGGGCTATGTTTGCTGAGTTTGAGAAGTCCGTTGCTTCTTGTTATCCTGTCCCTCCCCACTCTGATCGGCTATGTTCCCGAGGAGGAATTCTTCAGGGCGCGCCTTCAAGAGGCAATCTCCTGTTGCCCACTGTTCGCGCGCGTCATTTGAACTTGAACTATCTCGACGTCGGTGATCGCGAACACGGTGTCGCTCTACCTCTCCGGCAGCATGTAGTGGCCGCATGGTACGGTGCGGTTGTCCTGAGATAACCTGCATATCGCTACTCGCTCCTGGTGGGGGCATGGAACACCCCGGGCATGGTAGAAACACACCCTTCCTTTCCGGAGTGCCCGGGTGATGACGTACTGGTTGTCGTCGGATTCCGGGAGCTCTTCTGGCTCGTCGTCGGCGGTCTTGGCGCGAATCCCTTTGCGGCCCCTTCCGTCGGGTCTGCGGGTGGTAGCGGGTCTTCTGGCTCGCTCCGGGGCACTGTCCTTTGGAACGAAAGGGGTCCCGTTGCGTCCCGGGATTGATGCTGACTTGTTCGTGACGCGGCCACAATACTTCCCGCTTGCTCCATGTCGTCCTTCTCACCCTTGTTCCAAGTGGGGTCGGGCTGGCATGAGGCCAGCAGCTCTTCCAGCGCCCCCAATAAGTCATTTCGTTGGGGCTGATGGCACCGATCATGCTCCCGCGCTGCGTGGTTGTCCCGCGTGTCATCGCTCCGGCGATGTCGGCCATCGAGTAGTAGGTGGATTTCTCATTCGCAAGGTCTGAGATGAATTCTTCATGAATTTGTTTAATCGCCAGGCGCCAAGGGGTTGGTGACGTCAATGGCCCGTGGTGAGATAACACTTTCAAATAGATTATTGACGCCTAGCACGTGGGACTCCATGGAACCCCGGTCTTGTTGGCTGGGCATGAACAATTGAAGCGTTCTGTCAACACGGTCGGCGAGGTCCGTGCTGGTTAGCAGGCGCCAAAAGTAGGTTTCTTCTGAGGCGAACGGCCTGTTGGGGTCCACGAGTGTGGCCCTGACGTTCAGCACCAGGCGACTGGCTGCCGATCTCCACGCCTCACCTGGTCCGAGGGTTATGTGGGTGAGGGCGGCTGCTGCCGCCGTACGTGAACGCGGGTTTTTTGCGAACTCAGCAACTAGTAAGCACGCCCAATCCGTGGCCATGACTTGTTCGAACGGTACGTGCAGCCCCCCCCCCGTCACGAGGTAGATGGATACCATGGACCCAGGCCTCATGCTGGAAACCCTCGGCCCGTAGAGGCGTCAGGGCGTCTGGTAGCGGGCGAGTGTCGCCATCGCTGAAGAGTTGGTCTTCGGGTAGGGCTCAGATTCCTCCCTTTTCAATCTCCATTACCCTCCGGACCTCGTCTGTGAACACTATTGGGTCGTTGTGGGGGGATACTTTGGGGCCTTCCTTGTAGTTGCCCACCACGATACCTTCAAACGTGTACTTATCTCCATGTTTCGGCTTCAGCTGGTTTGGGTTTACGATCCTATCTAGCGTGGCTCTGGCGTCCGTACGCCTGCACTCCCCATTTGCTGGAAAGTAGGTACCTGGTGACCGTTGTTCGGTTGAAACGCCAGCGCAAGGGGTGACAGGCTCGAGGTAGCTCGCGTCCCGTGGGGGTATTGAACTGCTCCCCAAAGGGTTTGATTGTGCGGTACCTGACTCCGCGGCTGAGTTGTTCCCGTGGTCTGGTGATACGGGCTGGTTATCGTACGCAGAGCGGACATGCGTTGCCGTCGGCGCCACAGCCGTCCAGAGAGATTGCGGGGCGTGCGAGATAGGTTTCAGCCGCACTTGCGGTGCTCAGTACGACGGCTGACCCTGGTACCATCGGTACGGGCCTGCATGGGGTGGCATAACGCTCGGGGTGGGTGACTTCGTCGACCAGGTGAGTGACACCTCGCACGGAGTGAGTGGCGCCGCGTACGGGGTAAATGGCGCCGCATACGTCGCGGGCTGTCGGGGAGAAAGTTCTTCTGCGGACCGCATCCCATGGAGATGGCTGAAAGTGGTGTCGTACTGGGTCGGATGAGGCGAACCGTGCGACGGCGTCCCGTACGTGTAGCTGTACTTTCCTTGCCACGGCTGCCGGGGCGGCTGACCGCCGTACTGAGCCCCCGCGTGGGGTCTGGGCTACTGTGGGGGCAGCGTGGGCACGGGGGCCGGCCGTGTAATGACGGACGACCCGTATAACTGCTGTTGTAACTGCCGCTGCTGCCCTTGCGATTGTTGTTGCTGTTGATGTTGCTGTGGCGTAGAAGGGGTCGCTTGTAGTGTAAGCATCCATGGCGTGAACGGAGTCGTGGGAGGCGGCACCGGCGGCAACGGTGGACTGAACGCCGACGGGCCCGCCGATGGCGTGAACGGGGTCGTGAGAGGCGGCCCCGGCGGTAACGATGGAATGAACGCTGACGGATCCGCCGATGGGCCTTGTCCCGCGTTCCCCGACGCCCCTTGACCTTGAATGGATGTCATTCTCTTGGCTCTTGTTTACGCTCTTTTTCCTGAGCAACCACGATGACGTAAACGCAGTGCAGTACAATCGCCGTGCTGTGACTCTGTTGCTGCACGTACAATGGCCAAAGCATGCGTGACAATTTTCGGCATTATTCGGCATTGTACTGGAGTACATTGCCGTGGTGAACTGCAGCGAAGAAAGTGCAGCTAAGATATTGTGACGCGCTCATCGTACAGCGACTATGTTATTGTACACTGAGAAAATATGTGTTCGAGTACAAGAAATAATGTTTTCACAGCAGTGTGGCCGGCCAAAAATATGATGCGTGTTATGCATACGATAGTTTGGTCACGAACGTATCGTGGTACGATCACCGTACGGCAACCCCGTCGCTGTGCGGTGAAATGTGTAAGAGTACCTTTGACTAAAGTAACTTGTCTATCCCTGCCTGCTGTGGTTCACTGCGTCTTCGAGGCGGACGAAATGATTTAATTGTGGTGTATATACTTATCGTAGCATGCAAGGTTTTGTGTGTTTGGTTTGGCATCAGGATGCATTAGTCGACGTCACCCGCGTCTCAATTTCGACAAACGATCGACTTGGTGTGGTTGGAGTAGTATGCCGCGGGGGCTCGATTCTGCTGGCTGTAGCAGTGCAGAGCCCGAGTACGAGCGTCACAGCAGTGCAAACATCCACGTATTTGGCGCATTTGAGATGCTCGCAGTTTGTTGCACATATTATATACCTGGTACTACACAAGTCGTGTCGTATCATGTTTTGTCAGTTCGTTGAAGACACGGCGTGAATACGTGAGTTGGATGTTTTAATCAAGTGATACGTGCAATAAAGGCATGACGGTTTCGGAGTATTATGTGTCGGTTCGACAAAGACATTTTGATGTATTTTTTTCGTCGCCGCCTGCGTAGCCCTGTGATATGCCCTACCCCCCCCCCCCAGCCATCTGCGCGCTTGTTGTAGGCATACGGCGTATGATGTGTACGACCACTACTTTGTCGTGCGATCCTTCGTTCCGGGTTTAAGTCTAGCCCGTCCGCCGTACCTACATATCTCCTTCTCGGTTGTCTTTATTATGGACGTCCCAAGGGTGGCTTTCCTATCACTTACCTGTGGATCCAGTCCGTATTGTTCGCTGTAGGTTTACAGTGGCGGTACACCCTTTCCTCTGATTATCCGTATCCGTATTTCAAGCCCTCGGTGTCCGTATCATTTACTTAGTATACTGATAAGAAGATAGAAACCCTGGTTCTGGGGATGTAGTGATTCCCGGATCGGCACTCGCGCAATGTGGGTGTTCGAGCCCTACAATGCAATGGGATGCCGTATGCATGTGATATGGGTGATACACAGGCACAGCAATGACGCGTGACGACAGTGGACAGCAGCAGCAGCAGTGGTTCAATCTTTATCTTTAGTTCATTGGCCGCACTTAGAAGTGCGTAGTGGATGCCAGAGTTTCTAGGATTCTGAACCCGTTTGGGTACGGATTCATAATCCAGGAAACAGTATGAAACAACGGCTGAATGCCGTTGTTTTCCACGAGAATGTAGCAGTGAATCTCCGACGGCTCGACCCCCACTAGCACTCTAGGCCCTCCGCGTATAACTTCGTACGGACAGCTATACAGATCACAGTACTAATAGTATCCTGAAAAGCCAAGGCGCCGTAACACAACACCTGCTTGTTGTACGTACGTACCCGTACCTACTGCTGTACCAAGTACGTGTCTAGTTTTGTCCCACTGCTGTACGATAAATTCCTGGTACATGGTAACTACTGACTGATACAAAAAAACCGGAAACTCCTCCCTTTGTGCCATCCCCTCCCTTCCCGGGGGCGAAGCAAACCATCGCGGGAGGCCGCCTTTCGACGCTCCCCGCTCGTCCTGGGTGTGCGCGGCGTCTCGGCAACCCCACATAGAGAGAGGACCGTACACACCCCGTTTTGTTCGCAAAAAATCGGGAAATAACAGCCGCCGCCATCGAGGCTGGCGCCGCGTCGCTCTGACGGTCGCGCCATCGGTCGCCCGCCGTCGCCCTTATACCGCCAACTACTGTCAACCGAGGGACGAAGTCGAAGTGTTTGGCGTTTTCATACGAGGAAGGCGTATTTTTCGGGGATGTCCTGCCGTACATACGTGCGCGTACCTACTATTGCTGTATTTACCGGTACGGGTCTAAGTACCTCCCACTGCTGCTGTGATGCCATACCGGTACGTGGTACCTGGGTGGATGTTTATTAATAGCCGGTCGTCCCGGTAATCTAGTAGTTAACCTCGATTACTGTTAAGGTTGGATTCAGGGGTTCAAATGTCGGTATGGAGATTTTTATTTATAGAGATACCAACCGCCGAGAGCGCTTTTTAGCGTGGGTAAGCACAAAATCGACGCGAGTGGACGAGAGAAGAAAGTACTGAATTCTTCCCGTGATAAAAATTGAGGCGCGCACCGTAGTGGGGACGGGAGAGAGCCTGTTTAGTGACCCCGGGTCTGAGTTACGACTACTATTAATAGGGAGAAGGAGAAATAAAAAGTGCAAAGATAATAGATGGGATGAGCAAATAAAATAAATAAGAAAGTGTGTTTCGTACCGAACTAACTGCTGTACGTACGTGTCGTGCGTTCGTTGTTGTTGTTGGTGTTCGTTCTACTCATGTATGTACCGCTGCTGTACCTACTACCTTGTGTACGTACGTGCCCGTACCTACTGGTGTGTACGTCATACAGCAGCAAGGAGCGGTTGGTTACAATCAGTGCTCGCCCGCTCGGTCCATCGCGCGCGTGTGTGTGCCTGTAGTGTTTACGTCATACAACAGCTAGGAAGGAGCGGTTAGTTATACTACATTGTCAAGAAGTATTATCGTCGCGATTGTCCGCCCGCTCCCTCGCATCGCTCGCTCGATAGGTCGATTGCGCGCGCGCCGGTCGACTGTGAGTGTGTCTCTGTGTGCCTCATGAAATGGCAAAATGTATAAAACCACGTTATCGCTGCTGCAGCAATATTACCAACAACCACATCAACCCAGAAACGGCGGTAACCTCGAGATGGGTTGCAACGAAATAAGGCTTAAGATTTGGCGCAGACTCATCCGCCCCTTCCCGTAGTCCCCAGGCTGGTGGAAATCGGCCACGTAGAACTTTCGTCGTCAGCGGTGTAACAGCCGACAGACACAACACAAACAACAAACAGACGAACGAACAGGCCAACAAACAGATGCACTGGGTAGCACATAACGAAGCTCCTACGCACCCGGCAACCAAATAGGTTTTTCTTGGCCGTTAAAGACCAAAACCGGAGTCACCAAACAAGATATACATCGTCTACGAAAGTCTGTTCACGTTTAAACCGCATCTCCTCGTATTTCGTATTTCTACTATGCCGTGGTGTTCATTTTTTATTCTCGAGGCATACCCCCACGTAGCAAGCCTAAGCCTGATTGTATCTGGTGTGGGCTTGGATACACATAAGAAAGCTTCCAACGCAAAAAAGATATTGATCCTGCCGCACATAAAGCGCCAGCGCACGAAGCCCATTGCTGACTGGCATGCGTGTGTGGGCTGTGGGGGTCTGTTCTCTGTTCCGAAAAATCTGAACAAACTAACTACTGGTGGATCAACATCGTCATGAAGTGGCAAAATGTTAAAAACCACGCAACAATCGCTACTACTACTGCTGCAGCATTACCAACAAAGCCACGTCAACCCCGGAACGGCGGTAACCTCGAGATGGATTGCAACGAAACAAGGCTCAAGATTTAGCGCAGACTCATCCGCCCCTTCCTGTAGTCTCCAGGCTGGTGGAAATCGGCCACGTAGAACTTTCGTCATCAGTGGTGTAACCGCCGACAGGCACTACTACTGTACACAACAAACAGACGAACGAACAATCCAACAAACAGATGCATGCACTGAATACATAATGGAAGCCCCTACGCACCCCGCAACCAAAAGTTGTTTTTTCGCCGTAAAATGCCAAAACCGGCGTCACCAAAACAAGAGATACATCCGTCCACGAAAGCCCATTCACGCTTAAATCGTATCTACTCGTACCTCTACTTTGCCGTGGTGTTGTCTTTACATTCTCGATGCAAACACCCATGTAAGCCTAAGTTGTATCTGGTGTAAGGTTGGATAAACACCAAAAATATTCAAAAAGCAAACGGATATATATCCCGTCGCATCTAAAACGCCAGCGCTCTCATCGTAGCCCATCGCTGACTGGTGTGCACTGTGGGTTGCTGTATGGGTCCGTTCCGAAAAACCTGGGCAGACTACTGGACTAACATACTCGTCAAAAATGGCAAAACGCCAAAACCCACGCCTTCGCTGTTGCAACAATACCAACAGGGCCACATCGACCCCGGAACGGCAGTAACCTCGAGATCGATTGCAACGAAACAATACTCAAGATTTAGCGCAGACTCATCCTCTCCTTCCTGTAGTCCCCGGGCCGGTGGAAATCGGCCACGTAAAACTTGCGTCATTCGCGGTGTAACCGCTGACAGGCACTATATTTCACACCACAAACAGGCCATCGACCAGGGCAACAAACAGACGCACTGGGTAGTACATACCAGGTAATGGAATCTCCTAGTAGGCACTCTGCAACCAAAAGGTTTTTCTTGGCCGTAAAAGACCAAAACTGGCGTCACCAAAACGAGAGATACATCGTCTACGAAACACCATTCACGCTTAAACCGTATATACTCGTATCTTGACTATGCCGCGGTGCTCTCGTTTTTCTCGAGACAAACACCCATGTAAGCCCAAGTTGTATCTGGTCTGGGGTTGGTTTAAAATAAAATGGCTTCAAAGAGATGAATATATATATATCCCGCCGCATCTAAAACGCCAGCGCTCGAAGCCCATCGCTGACTGGTGTGCGCTGTGGATTGTATGGGTCCGTTCCGAAAAACCTGAACAACCTACTGGACCAACATCCTCATGAAATGGCAAAACGCTAAAAACCACGCCTTCGCTGCTGCAACAATACCAACAGGGGCACATCAACCCCGGAACAGCGGTAACCTCGAGATGGATTGCAACGAAACAAGACTCAAGATTTAGCGCAGACTCATCCGGTCCTTCCTGTCGTCCCCGGGCCGGTGGAAATCGGCCACGTAAAACTTGCGTCATCCGCGGTGTAACCACTGACAGGCACTATAATTCACACCACAAACAGGCCAACGACCAGGGCAACAAACAGATGCACTGGGTAGTACATACCAGGTAATGGAATCCCCTACAGTAGTACGCACTCCGCAACCAAAAGGTTTTTCTTGGCCGTAAAAGACAAAAACCGGCGTCACCAAAACGAGAGATACATCGTCTACGAAACACCATTCACGCTTAAACCGTGTCTACTCGTATCTTGACTATGCCGTGGTGCTCTCTTTTTTTTAGGGACAAACACCCATGTAAGCCCAAGTTGCATTTGGTCTGGGGTTGGTTTAAATTAAAATAGCTTCAAAAAGACGAACAAAAATATATATATACCCCGCCGCATCTAAAACACCAGCGCAAGCCCACCGCTGACTGATGTGCGCTGTGGGTTGTATGGGTCCGTTCCGAAAAACCTGAACAAACTACTGAACCAACATCCTCATGAAATGGCAAAACGCTAAAGACCACGCCTTCGCTGCTGCAACAATACCAACAGGGCAACATCAACCCCGGAATAGCGGTAACCTCGAAATGAATTGCAACGAAACAAAACTCAAGATTTAGCGCAGACTCATCCGCTCCTTCCTGTAGTCCCGGGGCTGGTGGCAATCGGCCAAGTTAAACTTTCGTCATCCGTGGTGTTACCGCTGACAGGCACTATTATTATAATTCACACAACAAACGGGCCAACGATCAGGGCAACAAACAGATGCACTGGGTACATAATGGAAGCCCCTACGAACCCCGCAAATATTTTCTATGTTTTTTACCGTAAAAGACCAAACAGGCCTCACCAAACCAAGAGATGCATCGTCTACGAACGCCCATTCACGCTTAAACCGTATCTCTTCGTACCTCTACAAGGCCGTGGTGCTACTATTTCATTCACGAGACAACCACCAATGATGTAAGCCCAAGTTGTATCTGGTGTGGAGTTGGTTTTACATAAAATAGCTTGTGCCTGAAAGCAGCAAGGCAACCAGTATGATACCTGGTATTACGGTGGTGCAACAATCTTGGGATCTACAATGACATACATATGATATCATCTGTCGTAACTACTCTGTAGCCCGTGTCCGCCGATAATGAGTCCACCATAGTGGTTTTCGCCGCCGGGCAAAAAATACAAAAACGAGAGCGCCGTACGTCTCAAATCTCCCAATCGCTTTTGAGGATGTCCCTAATTGCCTCCCGGCCGGTGCCGAGCCGGTCGACGCGCGGACGGGTCAGGGCCTAGCCCCCTACGAGCTTTCCGAGCATCTACCGTTGCGGGAATCACCTATCGTGTTGGCTGGGTATGACTCGTGCGAACAGGGGCCGCCGTCTACGATTACTCGCCTGAAAGACGTTAGCTCCCCGGTCTTCTAAAGCCTTACAAGGTAGGGGTTACCCAGGTATATAGCTATCTAGCACTCCACAAAGGCATGTCCATGCTGCGCGTATCGTACAGCTCCTTCCGACACTTGCTGTCGTGTGGTCAGTGCCGAAGTCGACACTTGGGTTCCGCGCTTCTTCACACAACATTCGGCACATGGTACGATAGAGGCGCTCCAGCTTTTTTCTGAGTCTCCTGGTCTGAGGAGCTCTGTACTTTACCCACAAACTGATGTTTTATATAAAACCTTAAAAACAAACACTACAGCTGTGTGATCGAGGATTTCGTTGAAACTCACCTTTCCAGCCTGTCTGTGTGTGTGTGTGTGTGAAACTCCGATCGCGCGTGTAAAAACTGTGTTTGTGTAAAAATAAAAAAGTGCAACCCGACGAACAAACCCATGGCCTCGGTCTACAAACGATTCAGATCGTGAAACAAGAATGACATCCCAGACGATTTTGGGTTAAGGTGCCCCGTTATTCAGAAACAAAAACGCTAAAAAGTGTGCTAGAAAGAGGTTTGGACGCATGCAACGGCAGGGGCGAACCTAAGTTTCCCCAGGCTCCTCACTTGCGGGGGTTCATATCTAACCCAGAAGACACATGCTACGACAGAGGGTGTACCATTTCTTTTCTGAGGCTCCTCACTTGAGGAGATCTGTACTTCACTCACAAACAGATTTTCAGCAAACTGCAAGTGCAACCCGACCAACAAGCCCCCATGGCCTAGGTATACAAATATGATATATATTTAGTGCAAAACAATAAGAATGACATATCGACGAATGTTGGGATAAGGAGCCCCGTCATTCAGAAAAAAAACAAAACGCCAAAAAACTGCTACCTCTGTTGTAGCACGCGTCAGAAATCGACTTTGGTAGAATGCGTAAGACCAACCTGATAGACGATCCCATGAATTAGGTATAAAACGAATGCCCTTGCAGAAATCCGACGACATAGGGTAGTTCCTCAGTTGAGGAGCGTCGTCATACGGAAATTGTTAGACTTAAAAGTGCTACCTCTAGCGTAGCGCACGTCTTTTGCTTACGACATATAGAGACATATAGGGTGTCATGGATGGCATCAACCCGAAAACAAACCGCGCATTCCCTGAATGGCCCAAATAACTGCCTGAACAGCCGCGCCGCGGAAGAGCGTCCTCCTAGCGATATGATCTATCGTTTTAGGGTGAGGGTAAAGTCGGTGCCGACCTTGGGCGGACTTTGCCGCGAGCTCGACGTCGACAACCTCGCACTCCTGATCCGGGTGCGGGCCTGCGCCTGGGGCGGTAACCGACGGCGCCCACGTGTGCTCCGCCCCGATTGAGTTTGAACAACCCAACTTAAATTCTTCGGCCGTGAACGCTCGCACTTTGATGCTTGCCTGCGGGAAATAATCCATAGTGCTGTACGACTCCAGCATCGCGTTGTCCAGCATGGCCATGCACCAGTAGTACAGAAGCAGGCCACGGTTGCGCACTACCGATCCCACGTGGATCCGCATGTGCTCCCACATGAGAGCGGCGAATTCTTGTTTGTCCTCCCTAATCTGAGGAAGGTTTCCCGACCTGACATAGAACGCAATGAACATAGGCAATGACACGAATCAATCAGAGAGGGGAGATAAAATGTAAGGCCTTCAGGCGTGTAAATCAAGCGCCGAGCACCAGGCTTCGACAAAGCTCTCCATCTGTGATTTTGTAACAGCACGCTGGTAGTTAGAGCTGTTCACGGCTCAGATAAACCTCGGATCCAGGTGACCAATACATCCGTTCGGGGGAACTACAGCAAGTGGCGCCCTACTTTGACGTGGAAACGTGTGCTGCGTCTGCTCCACGTTGTAGCTCGTGCATCGAAAACACAACCACAAGAAACTATAGCAAACAAACAAGAAACACGAGCACAACAACAATAACAACAACAAACACAAGGTAAGTGCGTTCCCCACGAGATATGTAAATCATGTACTGCGCACCTGCCAAACAAGAACCGCATTTCCTCATTAGCTGTTGCCGCGAGGGGCCTCCATACCGTCCAGCGATGCAAGCAACACGAGCATTGTTCGGCCGTGTGCCCAACGTTCATGGTTTCGTCGGTCCGGGCAATCTTCCCACCAAGCCCCCCCGTAATTTTCATCGCCCACGCAATAGCCATCGATACCGCCAAGAGTCGCCTCCTCTGAGCGGTTTTTCCCGTCCACGCCTG
>JAYJMJ010280271.1:0-11786 GCA_036873875.1 Laminaria ephemera
GATACCGAGATTCGAACCCGCGACTCCAACCTTAGTAGTCTTCGAGGTTAACCACTTTGACCACCGGGGCGACCGGTCAATACATACTGGTAGGATGCTAAAATGAAGCGAGACAGGATAGTGAACACTCCTGTAAATTGACTACATTTAAGTATATGCCAGGTACCAGGTACAGAAGATCCAGGTTTGCCCAAACATCTTACACATGGTAGTATGTATGATATGTGATGCGCACTGCCGTATTGCATGCACCGTAAAAGGGGAGAGGGGAGAGAAGTGCCTGCTAATTGACCTCGGATCCGACAATTTACGAAAAAAGAAGCTGGAGAAAACATTCAAACAAAGGTAAAATGCCAGACATACTGTAGACGGGATGGCAACACTGCTGTAGGCGGCTTTTCCGAAATCATGTACACACCTTCCGTGGTTGTCAGACTCACACGCGTTTGCTTCTCACGATGTCTGTTTTAAGTTCGAGTTCTCCCGACCGGGCGCGTCGCTGCCCGACAACGTTGTATGCATCTTCGAACGAACACAAAAGACAGGTTGAAACGTCAGTTGTAGCCACGGGTATGTATGGTATTATTACGTCTGTAACCGAGTTTGACTATGGCTCTCCAGCAAGCTGTCGTCCTTGCTGTCGGTAGCGCTTGGGTTCGAAGATCGGCTCGTATATTTGCTTATGCAGAGTATTCTTTTTGGGTATGTATCCGTCGCTGAAAGTTCGACACGACGAGTTGGCGAAATTCGAGATAAATCGACCTGCACTGGGAATGCTGAGCTTTCTGCGTGATAAACATGAACGCACGTACCGGGGGGTAGAATGGACGGTACCTGTGGCCGCACGGCTTGTCCAGAAGGTCATTGAGGGTAAAACCTCCTACGTTGAGGTGGGAAGGTAACGTGATGAGACTAAAATCGAAAGTCAGGCACGATCGATTGCGCTTCTCAGATCGTGTGCCCGGGGTCGGGAGGACCGGGTTTCAGCAACGTTATGATATTTTATCGAAATACGAAAAAGGGGATTTTTGAGCGCCACAAAGCTTTTGGGATTTCTGCACAATAACCTCTTTATCTCTTGCCACACATTGAGTTACACATATGGTACTTTTTTAATTAGCCGAAACCGGTAATCAACCACCCTTCCGATCCCGGGCACTCGATCTGACACTCGCAATAACCGTGTACCTGGTGTACAAGTCTATACCCACACGAAACATACATAGATGTGGCTACATATGACTGAGGTCTACTGCTGTAGTTCGGCAACACCACCAATCGTATCCCTGTAACACTCTTATCTCGGAAGGCGGCTGTAGAGTACTGGCCAGCGCTTGGCACACATACAAAATGAAACCTCCGCATTATTCTGAGTGGGCTTGGTAGCGCACACCACTCGACCAATCTAGTGACCACATTGTCTTACGGCTACTCTTCCTGAGGATTACTGCGAGTTACATTGACTGCACAAGTTGGCCCCATACAGCAAGCTGGGTGTAGTTCGTGGTTGCCTTGTGAGGTTGATTTTCCCTTTTAAAACTACACTCACGGTAGGGCGCAATTTCTTGCTTTGGCAATAAATAGTGCAGGATAGTAGGAAGAGGTTACGCAACCGGTAAGGAGGTCGCGAAGTACAGGACTGGGTTTTCTCGTCGGAATCTGGTGACAACCTGGCGCACGAGCCGTCGGAAATGCTCAGAGTGTCGGCCCTCGCCGACGTTCATAGTATCTCAGGAAAAATGTCGGGTGTCGGATGACACCATACGATATCTTGCAAGGGTGGTTCGTTTTAATCCGGGTGGGACAAAAATGACGGCCCGCGCCTCCCGGTGTACTCGTAGGCGTGTACAGTATGTGATGTGGATTTATGGCACGAAGTTATCAGGCAAACGAGATGTTACGAATATTAGGCAGTTCGTGCGTGGGTACGATATAAAAAGCGTAAAGTAGAATGCATCCAACGCCCAGAGCATTGGAACACGTAGCGGGGGTTAAGGTCGGGCAACGTACTTTACAGACAGTCCTGGTGTATTTATCAACGTGGTATACGGCGCAGCAGAAAACTTTCGGGGCCAATATTTTCCGCCTGGGCGGGGCGGGGAATCCTCAACTTCGGAGAAACGCTTCGCAATAATTTCAATCTGGGTAAACGCTGTGTAGAACATACCAACAAAAATTAAGGCAAACTGCTGTGCACGAGAAGAAGGGGATTATCCCTACATGATTGATTGGCTTTGGTTTTTGATAAGGGACGCGTGTTACGATAGAGGTAGCACTTTTCAGCGTTTTTGTTTCTGAACGACGGGGCTCCTTAACCCAAAATCGTCGGAATGTCATTCTTGTTTTGCAATCTGAATATTGTCTTTACCTAGCTAGGCCATGGGGTTTGGTCGCTGTGTTGCACTTTCACTTTACTCAAAAGAACTGTTTGGGTGAGGTATGGAGCTCCTCAAGCGAGGAGCCTCAGAAAAAAAAACGGTGCACCTCTACCAGAGCATGCCTCAGGGTTGGGGTTAGGGATAGTAGGGTTACTGTAAATATAATTCAAGATGTATTATATGGCAAACATTTTCTAGAAAAAGTGGTAAGATACCCTCTATACAGTAGTGGTCCCTCTATAGTGCCGATATGTGCCAGCCGGAAACACAGGCACTATAGCGGCAACCGGCACTACTCCGCATACTGCCACTACTTGTTGCTCCCATCTGTGCCATGCGATATCACAGGCTTTATATCGGGCAACCGGCACTACTCAACCGGCACTATAGAGGGATCACTACTGTAATTTAGGGAACGTGTATGTTATTTCCATACCAGGTACCATCCAAGACGGGTGATGTGCCATCTGATAAAGTGTATCGCTTCTTTAAATCATACCATTGACATACTGTACAAAGCAAATGCAGAACCCAGTCGCTTAAGACAAGGAAGATGTTATCGATCAGCCAAATATATTATTCTGTATATATTAAACCTGCAAATATAGCCATTGTGGCTGCTCATCGGGTAGCCAAATAGATAGCATCAATGTTAGTTAGCATTCTTGGGTTTCGGAAGAGATGTTAAGTTCCTCATGTGCATAAAAACCGTAGCAAGAGAAGGGAGCCTCCACGGCCGTAACATGTCTACTCCGTTATGATCACAGGCTAGCCGATGGTGTGTAGTTAAGTTATGCATCGAAATATGTCATGGCACGGGCAGCAGCGGTCCGTGTCGTCCGAAATATAACCGGAAAGGCATGTCTGGCCACTGATTTTGGTCCGCAATATTATCCAATACATCAACTAGTACACGAAATGATGCGCGAGGACCTAAACATCGTCTGACCTGGTCTGACCTTAAACGAATTCCGCCGCAGGAACCTCACACGTGCGAACCTTGGAAACCGGAGACACCAACAAACAAGAAGCTGCGAACGTCGAGTCACGCAAAAACTGCTTGTACATGTTGTAGGTCAGCAAGTATCCAACCTAGGCCTGGTGCCCGGGTATGCGCTGCTCGAGAGTAGAGGCAGCACGTCGTTCGTGTGAATAACGTACGACCCACATTACACTCACTTATTCTGTTATGTAGGCCCTCTAAAAGGCACAAAACAGGTTTCAACGCACGCTGCAAAATGCGTACGCGTAACCGATCTGATTTTCTACGATTTTTCTATTGATCAGGTTTACTTTCAATTTTAACCCGCCTGCAGAGTGTTATCACACCACGATCCCCCGGATACACCGTGGGAGCAGGTGTCTTGATTTCTGCCCCTTATACATGCCTTGCCATTCATCGCGCAAATACTCGGCTTTCCAAGTGCTCGTCGAATGTTATGTTTTTTTTATCTTCAGCACGCTTTTATCACGCTTTGCGTACCTCAAGTCGCAGAAGCAGGCTCTGGAGATAGTCCAGGCCTTGTTCAGGCAGATGACGGAGCGCTGCACTTGAGACCGCACGTCTTCGAGCCTCCACTTCACACACTGCCTGGCCGAAGTTTAGTGAGAAGTGAAACTTCCGTATGAGTGACGTAACGCAAAGGCGCGATCGATGAGAGCTTACGGTCAAGGCAACCTCTCTCGCGAGGAAGAGACGGGCATGGGAATGGGATTCCTGACTGGGTTCAAGAGAAAGTTGTACCACACCGCGACGCTACGCTACGCAGCCTCTATTTGAAAACAATACTGAAAGAAGCATTTATTTGAGTACTTAGGTTATCCTGGTTCGAGATTGAAGCGGCTGCCAACAAACGGAATACAAATCGCACGCCCCAGGTAAAAGAAGAACCCAAGGATACGAGCACTTCGCCGACATTCCGAGAGCGTGAGCACTCTGAAGGGAAAATTCTCAGCACAGTCGAGGGCGCACAGAAAAAAACGTTCTGGTCAAACTTCCGTTTTTTTTATTTTGGGCCGTTCTGAGGGGGGGGGGAGGGGGGGGGCGCCAGGTAACCACCCCCCACAAAATGTCATACTAAATCCTATATATACATATTCACACGGATTCCTAGATAGAACTTAACAGAGAATTACGGGATCCCCCACCCGAAAGTGACATAATAACTCCAATAGAATATTTTTCCCGACAAATTACTATATAAAAACATGGGATGACGGGGGCGCCACCGCCTCAAAACGTGGTGAGACTCTCCCCTCCCAACCCTGCCCGCACGAACTCCCCGGTGCGCGGGGACAACCAACCAACCTACGTATGAACTCTACAGCTAGCTGCTGCAGCAGTTGTTCTAGTAGTCACATTCACGTACTGGGCAATCAAGTCACGTTAGTCCGTCGAAGGTCCATACCATCTCGGGATTTCCCGAACAAGTACTCGTATCCTACATATCCTACCAGGTAGCTGTTGAGATATGGCCAATTATCGTCTAGTATCCATTTATTATAGTCTTGTTGGGTTTGTACATCACTATTGAGTTGTATGCCGGACCGGGGTCAAGGGTACGACATTCCCTCACTGCAAAAAGGGCAACTTCGGCATTGACTTGAACTGATCGTGGAATTGCACGAAGCGCGGCAGCCAGCTCTCTTCTAACTTGACAGCAGCAAGCAGTTAGTCGTTGATGACAACGAGGTGTTGCGCTATCATTGGCTCGAAGGAGAAAAAAAAGTCAGTCGAAAAACAATTTTCCGGCCGGCCGGGGGGGAGGGGTCGTGTTGGTCATGGATTTGTTTTTTGTGCGCCCCTAGTATCAATATATATATATATATAAACGGGCTGCTCTCATAACTCCTACTCCTACAGTACATAATCGGTATTCTGTTGTTTTTTATTGCAGCCTACAAAATCTACGATTTCCCCAGCACCCAGGTGCACTTTCTTTTATCGGGAGAGATCTGTTATCCCGTTTCCCAAAATCCGAAAAATACAAAGATATAAATATCCTATTTATTCTCTTTAGGCGGACCCAAGTGTGGAGCCCGACGCCCCCCCAAATGTTACTATTTGTTTCATTTGTCACCGATAACCTAAATATCGGGAAGGCGTCAATCTATCACCAATGTTGTTTTGAGATGGGTGCTGGGCGGCTGGACTGTTGACAAGACACTAGTGTAAACAACTGAAATGGACATCAAAAACAAAAAGTGGAAGGAGTTGCTTACATGCAGAGAAAGTCGTGTTCTGGACATCGTTCTCGTTCTATTCGCAAGGAACACTCACGCGTACGATTTGAGTATAAAGACCGACAAACGGTTCATCTCGCCAATCTACAAACAATAGGGCTGGGCCCTGGTCCAGTATGTACTGGCTGGGGGAGCTGCCAGGGTCGCCAGTACTTTACCTATTTACGAAATTTGACCATTAATAATAACGGAAACCCGTCAAAATGAATGGTGAAGACCAGAGAGGGAGATCGTGAGCACGATGGATGATGCCGCCTAAACCACTGATGATGGCTTAGTCTCTGTGAAACCTAGTTCTCCAGATTAACGTTACCGTTGCGTCTCGTGTATTCTCGTATATTTTATTTGTATTTTCTGGTGTTTCAATTAGTTGTGCTGATGGGAGCCTACCCTGTGATGAAGAGTTTGAACAGTGAGCCCAACCCTAACTATTACCTGGTACATACCATTTTAATCTAGAGTTCAAGAGATCTCGAACAACATTAACTCGATAACCTGGGCCTTTTTGTTTTCTCTTGTTAGCTTTCGGCGGAGAATCTGAGTAAAACGTAATGTACGCAAGCCGCGGTTTGGTATCGCGCCCATTACGGTTGGCATTGGATAGCCATGTCACCTTGCTGTACGTACAATGTGTATTTATGTCTTGTAGTTTGTGACCACAGAGCTCGTCTGTCTAGGAGGCATCGGCATGGACACTGGTTGTGCTGGATGTAGATGAGTAGAAATGTCTGTTTAATGTGGAGAACACACACGACAACAAAAACAATCGGAGTAGAAAATGCGTCTTCCAGCCGTCCATTATCTAGGCTGCGTGCTGCAGTGTGCAGTAGTCGTCACACTCACTCCTGTACCACCATACACCTTGACTGTTTATTTTATAATTTTCCTTGGTCAGTCTACCACCAAATTGCGTTTGAAACATGGCCCAAACTCAACGTAGGTTTTAGTTCTAGTGAGACCAAACAGCGTAAAAACCTACCTCCGGCAGGGCGCCTCCAGCGGGACCCTCCGGGAGCGCCTTCGGCTAGGCCTCCTCAACAGCCGGGGGGGCGGAGGCGTAGGTCGCGGTTTGGCTAACGAGGTTTTCAGATTCACCGAAGCAGTGCACTGGTCGGGTCCAATGTACTGGCTGGAGCTACCAGGGCCCAGCCCTAACAAACAAGTATCGAGCTCACCAAAGTTTGGAATGATGGCCGACATTTCGCCGATGGAATTGTGATGCGCCTGGGAGTGCTAATAATGTGCTGAATTGGGGCTCCGTTGAACTGTAACTGAACTTACTTCATGTGGTAGGGGAGAAAAAAAATAACAGCCCAAACACTATATGTTTCTGTGGCCCCCCTGGTTATTAACACACTGTGCTTGGTCGTCTCATCTCGCCATACGCTGTATTTCGAACGATATTCGCTGTAACCAGGTTTAATACGATTACTTGTTGCTGTTGTTCTCGCATTATGTCATCATCGCCACAACTTTGTCCGTGGCGACAAGACAAGGCTCCAATCACCCTGGAGTTGGGATACTACCGCAGGGAAATAAATGCAAGCCAAATCATTCAGGGGCCAAACTTGCCCTACATGGAAACTACCGCCTTAAACCTGGTTCGGATGATTAAATACCTGGCAGGAATTTCCGTTAGAGAGGGGGCGTAGCTTTATCGCCGTGGGAGAGTTACCTGAACCCCGACCTTGCTTGGTCAGAATAGGCGACAGGGGGCTGACGTGATGTGGCACGCCGTGTGACGTTCGACGAGGACAGGACGAGAATAAAAATTAAAAAATAAACGAGAGGAGCGAAAACCAGTCGACCGGCGGCAGTCACAAATTGCCCTGGTATGGTCACGGAAACCGAAGGGTGCGTCAGCTTGCGCACGACATGTATGAATATGTATATATATGTATACGTGCAAGTGTAGTGAGCTAAGGCTTTAGGTTCACTCATCTGCCGGAGAATTCAAAACAGAACACAAAATCTAGTTTGCTTCTGCTCTTGAGATACGGTTTGCTCGCGGACGGGACAACACACTAAAGCGCAACATACAAATACGTACTTCGTACGAAGACCCTGGGCAGGCCACTCTCCACTGTGGGCTTTCAAGTATCCGCGAGGGAGGTTTGGGCGTGTTTAGCGTATATTCCCTCTTTGACTTTGGTAAAGGGTGACCTGGCGGGGAACACAACGCCCGAACGCGAAACACCAAAGAGAGTGGGCAAGACCCTGCGCAGACCACCACTACCAACTGTTGTAGGGGTCCAAGTGTCCGCGCGGGAAGAGCGAGAGCGACCCTAACCCTATGCCGAGTTTTCATAGGGTCCGCCAATGGGAGACCCAACGACCTGAAACGGACCACAAAAATAAACGAAGATGCTCGGCAGACCACCACCTGCCCCCTCGAGGGTTCACGTGTTCGCGAGGTGTTGGACGCCCCGAGGAATGCCGGAACGTTACCAAATATATAGATAGGCGTGGTGGTTAAGTAAGAGATCTGGGACTTATCCCTAACACCAGCAGCAGGTTTGTTGCTGTACTATTACTGCAATAATAATAGTAGATACTGGCCTTTCTGTAACGGGAAACGCGTCTTCTTACTGAACACGTCATAGTATTCCGCGCTCGTTTTGTGTGCTGTGTGTGCTTTTCCCCAGCCTTTTCGTTCTAATATTTGTACTCTGTTCCTGTGTTTTTCTTGCATTATCTTTCCACACTCCAGATTTGTTAAAGCAGGTATTGTGGCAAAAAACCTAGATGATGTGAACTAGAAGGGCAACATCAACCCTCAACTCTCACACGGACCAGTGTACGAAGCAACCAAGTGGGTGATGAGTTGCTGTTGTAGCATAATGGAGATGGATAGGCCGTTTCACAACACAAATATATAACTGCCGGATTGAGAAATTAAAGCAAAAAACAGTGCGGAGCCACGCGCACACGAGGTCAAGGGTCCGGTTGGTCGGGGAAGCTTTGGCATGGGGAGTCTCGGGGCAGCATTTAATTTCGTATCTACTGTTCGTCATGGAAGCAAACCATGACCCGCGGTTCGGAATATTCCGAAAATGAAAATAGAGAGCAAGAAGATGCCCCGTTAAGGAACAGTCGAGGTCAAGAGGGCGGCTCGTCGGAGGGGCTTTGACACGGAGACCTCCGGGGCAGTATTGTTTGCAAATTATTTGCACAGTTTTTGTTTCATGAGATTTTTACTCTTTATTGTTGTGCAGGGAGGGCAGTCGTCGTCCGCAGATCGGAAAGCTTACAACAGTCGAAAGCGGCGCAGCCGTGTTTCCGTCCGATTTCTGCCCCGGTTTCGGTCTGGTTGGGTTCCGAGGGATGGGGTCAGGGCTAGACGTTGCATCGGTGGAGTCTTCCCCCGCGAGTTCATCTCGTTAGTACGTTCTTCCTAGCCCGCACAAACATCCAACCCTGAACGGCCCAACCCCTGTAAGAACTCTCTTAATCCTTTTGGGACCCAGACACAGCAATCCCAAACAGGTCAGATACGATCATATCGGCCGTCTAATGGGCTTCGCACAGCAGTACGCCTGGCATCATGCTGCGCACGTGTCGGAGATCCCCTCGCACCTTTAATCGGATACACCCCCTGCCTCAGCAGTCAGAGTTGCTTCGTGTGACCGATGCTGCCATCGTCGTACTTGTTTGACAGCTTTCCTTTCTGAAGGCCGAAAAGGGTTAGGGCGTTTGAAAGTGAACTCGCCCGGGATCAACGCATATCGGTTTTGGCTGGCGTCGAGATGGCGTGCTCCGCTCTTCTATTTGAACTCTACAAATACATGATTCCCAGGGAAGGTTTTACTTCAATTATACCCAAACACCTGCATGCCGTATTCCTTACTCGTTTCATTTGCCGTGTGCGGTTTTCTTCAGGTTGCTCGTTTCTTGTTAACACATGCTACGACAGTAGGTGAATGATATCATTGTTTTTCTGAGGCAAATCACTCGAGGAGCTCTGAACCTCACCCACAACACTCATTTGGAGTAAACTGAAAGTGTAACCCGATGAACAAACCCATGGCCTAGGTATAAAAAAAATCCACATTGAGTAAGAAGAACGACATTCCGACGATTTTGGGTTAAGGAGCCCCGTCGTCCAGAAACAAAAAAAACAAAAAAAATGCTACGTCTATCGTAGCACACGTCTGTTCTCTCTCTGGGCGTACTCGTATCGAAACAACCAATTCCATGGCAAACCAAGAACCAAATGGTGGTGGTGCATGTCGCGATACCAAAAAAACAACAACGAACGTATGATTGCAAATGTAGGTAAGCCGCCAGTGCGAGCCCTAACGTTCGACCCAACTACCGCGACACGGCTCATGTTTCGTGTCACATCAACTCTTTCGCCCACATGCTTCGATTGGTTTCCCTCTGACTGGAGGGCTATATGTACGACGCTTTATCCCTCCTCGGTTAACTTGTGGTGTGATTTGATATTACTACGACACCAGGAGCAACCTTGCCGCTATTATGTTCGATATGCTGATATAAATGATTTGCCATCAAGATCGTTACTTTACGTTTCCGCAACCCAGATACGAACACCTCCAATACCATATTTCGAATCCTTTAATACGGCAGGCTTTTGTTGTGCAGGTTCCCACCTTGAGCGCGTGATCTCCAATGTTTTACACGAATATTGGACACGTTGTACTGTACGTCGTATGCCCTATTCAACATTTTGGGCCCCGGGCGTATCGACCTAAAGAACGAGAAGCAAGTGCGGTATTATCGACCGTCTGGAAAGATCATGCCCGCTTCCCTACGTTGAAATTTAGACGCAACTCCTACCCCGGAAGCCCGGGCTGTTTCTTGTGTCCGATGCCGCACTCGGCATCCAAAGCTCGATGCCCCCCCCCCTCCGAAATCCCACGGGCTTTAGTGTTTTTGTGGAAAATTCGAGAGCGACTTTTAATACTGTACCTTGGAGCCGTGCCCAACAAGGTTTTCAAACATCGAAACGTTGTCGAGGGTTCGCAAAATATGATTGGGCTGGGGGCTGCAACGAAGCCAAGGCGGCCTAACCGTGTGGTTCATTACTTGTCGTTGTGATAAAAGGGAAGGGGGTGGGTCGTCAATGCATGTATATCCGCCTTATTCGAACTGCAGAGCAACGCGATCAACATGATCAATGGTTATACATTAGCGGGCCTTGTGCTACGCCGGTTGACGTTCCATGCCGTGGTAAGGGCGGTCTTGCAACAAGGAAGGACGGGTGGCTACGCATTGGACCACAGGCTGACACGTCCGTATTTAACTGTGCTATAAATATTTTTGAAAGGCATGCCAGCTTTAGGTAGGCATCAGGAGGAGAGATGACCACTCCGTGCGGCGTGTCTAGCCTTCCACTGGCGAGCGACCTATGGGGGGAATCGGCGCCTGGCGTCGGAAATATCTTCTTCCACTGACTCAGACGGTGGGAGGGATCCACAGGTGTTACTACAGTACTAGCATAAAAGGGTGAACGAAATTCGATTCAGCATACCACCAGACGGGCCAATGTAGTACTGGTAAGATGTATAGGAACGGAGATACCGAATACGTAGTGACAACCTTGTAGGTCGTGCAAGCTGGGTCACTGTTAGCAGCGAATATGCGGCCTCTCCTTGAAGTTAAAATCACCAAGATAAACCGCACCCCGCTGTACCCTCCGAACCCATTGCCTGCTCGTTTCGTAGGCGCAGCCCCTACGCTACTATCAATGTATTCGTGCCACAAATACGAGGTCCGGAAGCCATTAGCGGCCTGAGCGACGACACCATTCACAGAAGGTAATCCGCGGCGGAGGTAGGGTCGTGAGGCGCTCGAATATAGCCACGCCGAGATGCACTTCATGGGTGCGTAGAAATAATTTGGTTCATACTATATCTGTAAAAATATACAAGGCTGCGCTCCGCGGGCGGCTATTCGCCGCCCTCTGCGCTCGCTCAAGGAAGTAGATGAGAGAAAATAGTAATGGGGTGAAAGCGTTGTTGAATTCGTGCAGTGCGACTTGCAAATGCGAAGAGGTCGTTATTCTTTTGCTGTCAGGCTGGTTGGGGAGTTGGGTTTAGTGGGCTGTATGTCAATGTATCGTCGCGTGAGTATCAAGCACGAAGAAATATAAGTGAGGGTAGAAAGGTTCAGTTTAGTTTTATGGGCACACGCATGTTGTCC
>JAYJMJ010280280.1:0-11785 GCA_036873875.1 Laminaria ephemera
AGGTGGTTCCAGCTCTGGTTTTCATTTGTATATTCGGCTGAACAAAATATTTTTTGTGGGCAGAGCAACACAGGTGGGATGGGTGGGTGGGTGGGTGGGTGGGTGGGTGGGTGGTTGGGTAGGGGGGTGAAGACACGGTTGGGGGGTGGGTGAGGTGTCGGGCGGCAGTGTGTACGGGTTTTGTACAGCAACAACAGCAACAGCAGCAGCAACAGTGGTAACGTTAGAGGCAGCAGCAGCTGTAGATGGTGCTGCTGCGCTCGGGCGGTTTGTTGCGTGCTGCGTGCGCTGGTGCGCCTGGGTTTTCTTCGTTACGATTTTTGTTGTGTACCTGTGGTAGTTGTTTTTTAGCGTGGCACTGATGGAATAATTAGGCTTTGTTTGTTGCAGTTGGCTTGCTTTTGCTTGTTCTTGGGCTAAAAGGGATCGATCGGCCTACCGGCCCACCCACCCACCCACCCACCCAACCACCTACGAGGAAAGAGAGACAGCCAATCTGTAGTCCGGTCTCCGTCTCACGCCTCACACACGCGAACCGAAAACTAAACAACACGAAAAATAGAAAACATGTAATATTACGTACCAGGTAGAACTTACTTGAAAGGGTTGAGTTTCAGCACGAATAAGCTAGAGGTCTCGAAATATGCCGATTTCCTGTGTTGGACATATATATATATATATACTCCCCATGAAGCGCGCTGGGATCGACGACGTGTATTGACCTCACCCCACCCCCGCCGCCCGCCCTTCCTCCTCCTCATCTTCCTCCTTGTCGTCGTCTCCCCCTCTCCTCCCCCCTTGTCCTCTCCCTCCTTCTCCCCCCCCCCCCCGCCACCGTTTATTTCGTTGGTATACATGATTCATACTATGATTAGGGATGATATAGCACTGTCAGTTAGGTGTAGATCGACGCAACTGACGTATGTTGTCACGGATCCGAGACAGGATATACGTTGGGTTGGCTCGTGACAGTTCAACAGCACGCACATATGACTAAACGGAACAAGCAGTTTTCTTTCCGTGCAAGATATATGTCTATATGTGATTCAGCCGTCGGCTTTGTGTTGGGTTCAAGGTATAGTCAATGATTACCGGCGATCACTCGTCCATCGGGCCTGGGGTCAATCTGGCGTTTGGTGAAATCTATAACGCATTTATGTTTGACACGTTGTCGTTAGACACGAGGTGTAAGGGCTATGGCCATATGGTAATCTTAGATCCATCGACATCCTGCAGGGAGGTTTGTTTAGTATGAAGACGACTGTTCACGATATTTCAGGAAGGGGTAAAATCGTTTAGTAGGGAAGTCCCCATGAACATAACAATATAGTATTGATCATGTGGCGTTGTTGTCTTTCTTGTCAAAACAATTATCAAACGGAGGAACAACAACGCGTCGTCCGGTCTTCCCAGTTCTCACTCTGTGCCTCTATTTCCCGTGGAATACTAACTGAGATATCCGGGATGAATACGCTTATTGGATGCCTATTTTACCGTAGCTTCCCTTCCTCGTTAAAAGCTTTGCGTCGTAGAACAACAGAAATGAGTCGACAAGGAGCAGGAAACCTTATTGTAACTACACTTCTACTTCTATCTCTTCTCTGACAATCACGGTTATCACAGACATGTTACGTCTGAATCGTGCTCCTACTCGTCGTCAAACTAGCTTCGTATCCATGACGTTCTGGTTGTTTTCGAAATACCATATAGGTAGTTTGCGGTATATGTGTTTCTTCGAGATTCGCGTTACCCACGCACAGGTTCGTCCAAGGTCAGTTAAAGCACCGCCACGTTCCCTCTTCCGTTGCTCCTCAGTAATACAACTGCCATCGAGTAATGGAAGGACAAAGTACTATGTTAGAAAGTCCAATGTCCCCTCCTGCTGTTACATCTGGTTGCCTGCAGCTCTCTGAATGTTTACCTTTGCCAGTGCTCTTGAACTCCCACCTTAAGATTTGGACGTGCTGAGACGCACCCACCCGTTTCCTCCAAGAACGCTCAGAGCGGTGGCAGAGTAGGCACGGTGGGCATGCATGCATGCTAGACACAGTCCCCGGAGATTGGCCCAGGACGCGTGACAGTCGAAGCCTTTATGTATTGGGGTGTGGACTTTGAAGTCTCCAGGCATGCAGTTAGAGTGCAGTTAAGGAGCTTGAGTACACTGGGTAACTGGGTGTCATATTCTAAATGGGAAAAAATACAACATGATAAGACACTCGAATTTGTTGCTTCTCGCCAGTGTACTGTCTTATACGTTCTTCTAACAGGAAGTTGATACTATCGCCGGGTACCTAAATTACTATTCTACGAATCACGGAACGTCGCAGGGAACGCCGCAGGGAACATTACGGTTGGACGGACTCTCGGAGAGTGCAACAGCACGAAGACTACATGTGCCCGTTGCTTGGGCATTGTCCCGAGATGATAGGTTGAGGGACCCGACTACCTCGATCGCCACTTTTCATCTGACTTTTTTCTCTTTCGTCTTCTCTCATTAGTTTTCAATTTTCTCGGTTTCCACTTCTGGCATCAGGTGCCGTTCCAAACAACATTTTTTGTTGTCATCACAACTAATCTTCACGGACACTTCGGTGACACCTATGCTCTCTTACCACAGAGACGGAGACTCAAAAATACATCATTCTTTCATCATGTACATGTGTATTCCCTCTGCCGTCTTCAGCACTTCGCACTAGCCAGCATGGTTGGTGTTATCCCTCGTCCCACCGCGTGGCCCTCGACCCAGTGAGAGGACCCAAACCCAACCAAGGTGTATCTATGCCGTATGCAAACATCAAGATAACAAGAGGGACAGATCAGGTACGAAGAAGCTGAACGAACACTGGGGACGCTTCGTGTTATATCTACGTGCCAACACTGATTCTACATGATAGTACTGATACCGCCTGCTAATGTGTAAAAACGTGAAGCGGTACTTACGCGCTGTTGCTACCAGTGTTTCTACTCCCTACCTTTTGTTAGCTCGCAGCCAGCGCGTTGGCATAAACCTACGACGGCTGTTCAGCGGTCTTTCCGAAAAACCCAGTCTCAAAGAAACTTAATAGAACTCTGTAAACACGTAAGATCGATACTTGGCGATTACAGTTAGTCTAGTATGTCGACGTCTGCTCTGCGGTTCCCTACATCAGAACCTGATAGCCCACCCAAGATGTTTGGACCAAACGCACACCTACGCAGTACCTGACTCGTTGATGTGTATTGCTTTCCTCAGCCACTTCCACTGAAATGTACTATTCCGTTACCATGATGTTGCCTCGGCGAAGAAGTTTTGGTGGACACGCGTCCCAAGAGTGGCGTCTACATATATCACCAACAGCATGTTGTTTTCCCTCACACCTTGATTCTGCGTCAGCATTGGCACAGCCGATAGCGCTACGTATGGAGTATATGTCTGACCCATTTTCGTGTAGTTGTCGACTATGAGTACATTTATTATTGCGCATTAAAATACACTTCCACAACGACGATCGATGGCCGAACACGATTTTCACGATTTGATTCTCACGCGAGAACCTCTTGCATCGACGACTGCCTCCTTGGGATCTCTTCAAGCGTAACGAATTGTTTCCGGGTTCCGAATCATCACTTTAGACATAGTGGCGGAAGCGACATCCGTTTTCTGGTCACGAATTTGACTTGTATTTTACGTATGGGGTATAAATCTGACCAGTGTTTGTGTACTTGTCGACTATCAGTACATTTATTGTTGCGTACATTTGTTGTTGCTCGTCAGAATAAACTTTCACAGCGACGCTCGATAGCCGAACACGCCTTTCACGATTGTATTGTAACACGATAAGATTTTGCAGTGACGATCAACTCCTTGGGATCTCTTTGAAGGTGACAATTGGTTTTCCTGTTTCCGAATAATAATTTTTGTATATGATGGCTGAAGCGACATCCGCTTTGTGGGAACGAGTTTGACGTGAAATTACTGTGTGGAATAGCACAGATTTGGCTAAGAACGGCGACGTAGAGTACCGCCAGCTAAAATATGTCTACGGCATACGCTAGCATTTGTCGTATCGTCGCTGTCTGTCACGTCGCGTTTGGGAAAGGACGAACGTCCGTATCGCCTAAAGCCGTTGATATTCAGATTCAATCCTGATCGAAGAACTAACTCGCCGAACACGCGGCGAGACTCCTCTAAAAAGCCCTCTGTAGACTATTTTTCCGAATTTCGGAACGTCCTAGTACGGGCTCGTAGTCCTAACCCCTCGGCACCCCGCTACCGTGGCGAGGGACTGCCGACGAACCAGGCCGTTCAACTCTACGCGACGTTGACATGTTCCTCGTGGCTATGCCGTGTGCTTCACGCCCGGCGCAAACTGCTATTGCTGTGAAACTCGAAAATCGTAACACGCAAGTAGTAAAGATTATTATTGACCGCCAATTAGTCCAACGCACAGCTGACGCACTCAAAAAAATGTTTTTCGAATCAACACTTCGAATGCGGTGTCTCGGGTTGGAGATTGCATCTTGAATTCAAACAACCCAACCGACAACAAGTCGCTGTGACATGCGTTGAACTCTGTTTTACTGGTATCCTCGTACTCGTATCAATACCAGTATCTGTAACACGTGATTTTACCCATTCAAATAGGAAAACGAGGCCAGCTCTTTCGATGACTTTGCTTAACATTTAGTGTTCAGTTGCACACCTAGTGCGAGGGCGATGTTGAGAACCGCCAGCTACACGGCCCGTGGCATAGACTTTTCCGTGTCACCGTGAACTATCGTTGCGTTTGCTAGTACGAACGAAGGTCAGTATCGACGACGGCCGTGCATATGTTTCTGTGCCCTTTCGAGCCTGTCCATCGTGTACAGAGTTGTAGAGATACTTGACTAGATGTGTATCATTCACAAGAATCCCGGTTTGCTTGTCGGGCTGCCAACAATATTTTGCACGTAAATGTTTTTGAACAATTCCCCCGTAATTCAATTTTATGTCGATCTATGAATGTTCCAGTAAAATGTCCATGGTGTCAGTAGGGTGTTTTCTGACTTTTTCCTATTTTTCGGGTTGTTGGATAAAATCCAAAAATAGTATTGAGACAGACAAATTTAACAGCTCAAGGCCAACCAACCCAAAATATAAATACGGGAGAAATATGAAAAAAATGTAGGAAAAATAACTAAACTTACTTTTCGCTGATTTTTCGTTGGTTGGGTTGGCCTTGGATTGTGATTTCGATGGTTTCAATACTATTGTTATATGTTTTCGATCCAACTCCTACCCAACCAAAGTTCGTACATTGCAAACACGCTAATGTATAGAATGGTAACTGTTCATAGATACCAGTATGATATACAGCAGGACTACTACAGCAGTGTTGTTGTTCCGGTGGACATTACCTGCTTGTGATGCTGCTATACAGAATAAGTACGTCTACATCAGTCCTTAGTGCTTCACTACGATACGAAGGACGTACTGTTACTATTATCAGCGATTAGAGTCGACCCCTCCGCCCCAATGACGGACGGGCGATCAATTGGAACTAACCGATTCATAAGGCCTAGTGTCGCACATGGTGTGAAATCTAGAAGAGTGGCAGTCATGAGAACTTTTCAGTCCGTGTGAAATATCCATCATAACTGCATTAGGCAAGGCCGGCCGCCGGCACTCCTATAGGCCGAAAGTGGAATACATACACACTATATGTACACACAGGGTGATGGCGAGGTATCATATGTAGTAATGTGTACCTGGTAGGTAGTACCGGTATGATACCTAAGTACCAGTACAAGACAGCAGTACGTATCAATATTGTACTCTTATACCTATATCATTGTAGGGTCTCCCCTAATTAAACCCAGCCGATGCACACAGCACAGCAGTAGTACCGTAGTTGCACCAGTGATGGCCGTTTTTTTTGTTGTCAGCGTGCACTACGCCAAACCGACCCCACATATTCATGCTGGTGTTCGGCGAGCTCGCGGGTAAAAGGGACTAATCGTACACCACGGTGGAGGAGAAAGAGTGAACCTGGTGTCCAATATTAATAGGTCCTTCCGAAAACGAACAAAAAATCAAAATCTTGTCGGAAAATACAGATCGTACCTACGTATCATATGTAGTACCTGGTATATATTACCGGTGTGATACCTACGTACCAGTACAGCAGTACGCAAGCCAGCCGAATCACACAACAGCACAGGAGCAGTACCGTAGTTGCACGAGTACTGGTGGTATTTCTTATTGTCGGTGTGCACTACGCCAAACCGACACATCCTACTATATTGGTACATGACACACGTATATATACGTGCGTCGTACGTAGCTACAGCAGCAGCAAGACGCAACTCATGTATTTCAAACCAGTCGAAAGTTGGAGTATACGAGTAGACCCAGTCCACGACACATACAACTAACCACATCACACGCGTGCATGCTTGCGATCGTCTAGTTCGAGGATAGCAAGGGCTACTGGCCCAAGGGATCAATACTTGTGGCACCAAATCAATGTTCGAAAATGTTGGAGGCCCTCTGTTTGGTACACGATTCAAAAAGTCTAAATATTAAAATTCCTTCGAACGATACGAGCACTCGATTTTGGGAGAATGACCGAGGCACTCGCCATATGAACCCACGGCTATAGCATGCGTGCTCCTGGCTCGGCTCAGATCAAAAGCAGTATGCCTGCAACGTCTCCCGTGGAGGGGTTACTTGTAACGCTCGTGGCCATGAAGTGCATGGATCTGTTCTTCGAAAATGCCCCCAAATCTCTGTAGTTTTCGATGCTTGAAAAACAAAATTGACCATCCACTGGCACCATCAGTATCCCGCCCACAGAACTCAACGAGACATGACCAAGTGCCGAGAATGGGAGCAAGAGTACTTATGAGCGATCTTGATGGCACCGAACAGTGGGATGGCTTGTGGACACCGCGGTACCGAATGTTGGGGCCCGTACCTCGCGAACGAAGCAATAAGCATTTCTTGTCGCTCAACTCCCAAAAATAGGATTAACTTGCTGTCGACATGTGGTTTTTGTCGGTTAGGTCGGCGAGTCAGCTATGTCGACTGACCGAATAGAGCTATCTCGCAATCCCCTGTGATTTCTACTATCCCCCATGGCCTGGGAACCCTGGGGATGTCTCTTGTTGAGTTTGCAGCGGGCGAGTGACGACTCGTCTCACACAGCTCACGCCGGTAAAAGGTAGATAATATCGACCCCTGCGGTATTTTATTTGTGGAAGATGAGTATCGCGTGTTGGACGTTTGAAACCACATACCATGGTATTTCGAAATGTATCGAGTTATCATAAAAGTCTGCTGAATGCACATGAAAAGGCTAAATAAAGTGGTGTTCTGCAGAGCACATACGGCAGTATTCCTGGTACGACGTATACGTACATTCCTTGTCTAGCAGGAGATTTGGCACATACTTCCGCCTACATTTCGTACATGCACTCTTATTAGATATCTTTCAGTCAATAAAGATTTAAGAATCAACACCTGACGAGCTTTTGTGTACAGGTGTACGCGGCAAAAGTATATCTGGTACGAGAAAAACTCTGGCTGCTTTGAGCAGACGCAAGGTGAAATAAGAAATCCGTTGTAAGTACATACGGGCAGTCAAGTCACGTGAGAAAATGCTCACGGCAGGAGCACACAGCAGATACCCTACCCCGCCTCCCAAATCCACACTATACCCAGATACCAAGGTAGATGGCCCTTCCCCTGTCGACGAAACAGGTATCGACCCTGTTTGTTGAGCGAGTATAATACTTCGTGTACGTGGTACAAGGCGCTTCGCTCCGCGGGTGGCATTCACCGCCCGCTACGCTCGCTCAGGAAGGAAAAATAGGAAAAAATGTCTGAAGCGGTCAGAGGTTCATTATTTCATGTTGGTGCAAACTGGCGACTTGAAAATGCCAAAATCCCCGTATCCATGCTCAAGGAAATTAATCAAGACGCCACATGCATGAGTATACCGTAGTATATTGTACGTGGTATCTTGCTGTGTTACTTGTGATGTGCATGTCTGTCTCAAGGTCTGTGACTCTACTCAACTACCAGTATTTTTTCTCTCTCTAGGATGACGAATATACCGAATGGGATCAGTATGGAGCCTGGGTGTGCTGGATGTCGATGGGTGGAAAGAGCAGTCAAAATATTAAAAACACACACAGCAGTGTCGTTGAAGTGTCAGCAAAGAGACTGCTGTTTTGGACACGTCAGTCACACCTTAATTAAAATATTCCAGTGTGAAAATTATATATTGCGTTTAGACGGCGGTCCGCCACTGGGCTGGCTGTCAGCGGTTCATGGGAAAAATAAAAATGTATGTTTGTTGTCAGTTGTTTAGTGCCTTATATCGCAAGAGCAACAACAACAAAGAAAAGAGGAAACACAAAAAATACTCGTACATGATGGCTCTCGGCAACACTTTTTCACACGTCTGCTTGCTTGATATTGTTATCACACTGTGGTCGACCCGAACTCACAGCTGTATGACCTTTGCTGCTCTGTGCCGGGCCGATTTCATTATGTTCTGCTGTGCTTGCAGTACGTATATTAGATACTGTGGCTATCGGAGATCGTTTGTGCCTTCGATGTGTGTGCGAAAGAAGCAGGTTCCAAAAAAACAATAATAAAAGGATGTCAGTCCCAGCATTATTCCTGAAGATACTATTTCCCGTGGGCAATTAAGCGCTGAGTATAGCTGAGAGGTGGGAGGATATGCCGAGGGCAACCTCCGGATGTGCCCAGACAACATGGGTGAATATGTCACTACTACTGTACTCTTTTGATACTGGATGCCAACATCCGCGAGACCAGAACATGTACTCTTATCATGTCATACCGTACAGCTTTGTTTCCATATATTTTATCATACCAGTACGATTGTGTCAGTTTGGTCCAGAGATTTCCATGTATTATATGGGGAATTTATTATCTATTTGTACCATAGTTACAGATAATCACAACAAACCCGCCTTCAGGATATAAATACGGCTTCCATACAACAGATAGATAGTGGTTTGCATACCCACTGTGACTGCCCTCCAACAAAAACTTTTTACATTCCTCACAAAACATCAGTTTGCCCTGGTTAAAAACGTGTTGTTCAAATTACCGTACATATAATCATCCTGGTATAAACCCTGGTTATCCGATATAAAAAACAGTCAGAAAATAATACCATTGACAAATACTGAAAGTAGAATTAGCATTATAGGCCATATCTACTTCGTACGTAAGGTACGAATATTAGGCTTGAGTAGGTACGGTAGTTGCAGGAGATAACGGTAGGGTAAGGGCACTACACTTTAGTAAGTACGGTAGTTGTAGGTGATAACAATAAACACGCATTACGTGATATAAAATACCGACTTCCGTACAAGAAATGGCTGGCCCATTCCCCGTCCCCTCAACAGGAGTATAACTGCATACATACGATGACGCGTCTCACAGCCATCAGGTATTTTAGCGTTTCATAGCCGTCAGATTTTGTCCCCCTCTAGCATAAGGACATATACACCCCGTAACACGCACGATCGGAGCATCACAAACACATCTAGTTATTATATATAGTTCGTCCTGATGCCCACTAAACAACCTGAAAATAGAGTTAATCTGTGATGCCCACAAAAAAAAAATCCACTTTTTCGGCCTTTTTTTCTCACCGACAAACTCGGACAGCCCCTGTTCTCCTAATACTGTTGCACGTAACAGTTGAAATAGCGCAAGCTATCGTTAGAAAAACCAACACGAGTCATTTTCGCCAGCAAACGTCCTGCAGCAAAACGACACAACAACAACGCGGACAGCGTACACATACTGTAGATCCTCCTACGGATGCCTCGGACACACGCGTATCCATTCACCGACCGCCTGACCACAACAATTCCAGCCTGCGGGCTGCTATCTGCCACCATGTAGCACACAACAGTTCCTTAGTTCTCACGTCTGCACTTCTAAAGTATCCACGGCGACACTGTTCCCCCTCCTTGACACCCGCACTAATACACATGAGGGGTACCCGTCACACAAAAGGACAAAAAACAGCTAAGGAAAGCACGCAATAAAACCTTCCAGCTTTCACGGACATTTTCTTTTATGCGGCGCAATTAATTATGGTGTAAGCAACATGCGGCGTAATAATGCGACAAGCAACGTGCGGCACAGCATTACGTAAGCTGGGCCTCCGCCGGCTTTCGCCGAAAAGGCCGAAAAAGCAGATTTTTGCCTAAAAAAGCCCACGGTTAAAAATAGACAATTTTTTTTTTTAAAAGCCCGAGCTTTATAAAATGCAGATTTTTGTCTTTTGGGAGATTTTTTACCCCGGGGGTCGAATTCTGATAAATAAGCCGATCTTCACTCGTCCCCTGCATATAAACGCCCACATATTAGATGGAAACCCCGTTTTTTAAGGGCAGAAAAAAATAGTGGAATATAAAGGCAGAGGTTCAGCAGTACCGTAGGCCGTAGAGCTGGATGCCTGCTTAATTTTGATGCCGGTGGGTATGGGGGGAATGATTTCGAATGGCTGCAGGAGGGTATTGCACGGGAAACTCGGCATGAAGCTTCAGGAGTAGTAGTAAGCTGCGGTGGCAGTATAACAATGCATACTATTTTTCCTCAACAGAGCGGACCATACGCTTTTCGCTGCGGCCTGGGGTCATTGCCAGGTCTGCTCCTGTTTCAACATTTTGGGATGCCACCATCGAGTTGTTGTTTTTATCATGACAATAATGAATTATGCGGAGAGAGAGAAAAATCGGATCAGTCCAAGCAGCAGTATACTCGTATTAATTGTAGCACCAGGACACCAGGACCAAATGTTCAATGGCACAACACTACGGATTGCTGACATCTTCCTGCTTGATGGGCAGCGCTCTTCTTCTGACGATGACCGCTGATGGAGACTTCTTCCTCCATAGCAAAAGGCCATTTTTGTGTGAGCGAGCCGATTTTTGATAATTCGAGCCGAATTTCGATAATAAGAGTCGAACATCCAGAAAAAAATGACTTTACGAACTCTGATGCCTTTTTGGTTTTTGTTTGGCCATTTTGTTTTTGTCGCTGATTATTTTGTTTTTAGACGAATTTCCACGCAAAAAGCCGAAATTAGCCGAAAACCGTATTTTTTCGGCAGTTCGGCAAAAAGCCGAAAAAGCCGATTTATCTGTATGTATAAAGCCGAACCGCCCCCCCCAAAAAAGCCGGCGGAGGCTCAGCCTAGCAGTACGAGTACCAAACGCATACCAGTACGACGCAGGACGCATTACTCTCCGAAGCAGAACAACTTCGGAGTAGGGCGTTTGAGGGTGTAGACCTGTCTGCTCTGCGATCCCGTTCTACCGTAACAAGATGTACCACGTCTTAGCTTCTCTTAGCTTCTCCAGGGTGGTTCGTGCACGCTCGAGAACATAGCAGTTTGTACGCTTTCCGAACGCCTTGTTCGAGGAAAAAATATGGGATTGTGTAGGTACAAACAGCTGCAAGATGTCGGCACCATTTCGCAGCGCGAAAAGGGTCGAATCAGCTGTCGTCGTGGGCCCTGAGTCGAGACAAGCTGGCCACGGATGAGCACATGGCACCTGAAACATACAGGTGGGGGTTTCGGCAGGGGGAGATAGACTGCTGTGCGATTGCAGGAAATATCTGGTTCCTCTCTGGGATTGATTGCGCCGCATATTCCAAAAATTGACTCACGTAAAACACTCACTGCTTCATAATATCGCCCATCTTGTTTCAGCTGCAGGTATGATATGAGTGCGTATGGTGTATCCTACGTACATACACACGCGCTCC
>JAYJMJ010280301.1:0-11781 GCA_036873875.1 Laminaria ephemera
CTCAACCATGCGGCACCAGTAGCGGCAGCGTTTGGTGGCACAGGATGCACAATCACATTAGTCATGCAGAACCGTGGCAGCAGCATGATGCTGAAACACAGCAGCAGTCCTGCTCTTGGACGTATCTTATTGTCGATAGAAACACCAAGCAGGAGCTGTTGGTTCGAGTTAAGCCCAATCTTCTAAGAAAATTAAAACTCGGCTTATTCCTGTTTTTCAGAGAGGGGCCCATCTTAATCGCTATATTGCGTCTTAGCACGTCTTAGAGTCGTCTTAGATTACACCAGATGCAGCTTGAAGAGTCTTAGGGAATCGCCACGACCGCAGCGAGCTGCGGGAAAGCAACTGAAACAACCAGCAGCAGTTGAATCGATGAGCCCAAGTTGTTTTTTTACCCTTCGTTTTTAGTGTTTCTCGGTATTTTTCACTGTCTCCCGGATTTTTTCGTGTAGCCCGGATTTGCAGGATGGCACCTTGTTTTTTTTTTTGAGAATCGCGATCGCACCATATACGAAGCTCGAGCTGCGCAGCATATACGAATCCATTGCACCTTCCATGCACACCTACTATGCAGTAACTCGGGCAGCGCAGCATATACGAATCCATTGCACCTTCCATGCACACCTACTATGCAGTACAGCACAGCACCGCTTCTACCCTCCGCAATGACTTCGGTTCTGGCGGCGTCGGCCCCGTCTTCCTCTTTCCCGACGCAAACAACGATGGATGGCACTCCAGTGAGGTATTTATTAACACACACCGGCAGCAACAACTACTACTCGTACTTACTGCGGAAGCTGATGATCGCGACTGCATGATATGTTCGTAGGCGATACTTAAATCACGACTACGGGGGCATTTAGGACCCGTCCCCGGGTTTAGCAGTAGCCCCTTCTCCACGTTGTAGCTGATGAACTGCGTGTTTTTACCTGATACTGCTGGTATGATTTACGCTTAACCCCATTCGAACAGCTTCCACGGTTAACCGTTTTGGGTGCAAACTGCTGGAAATTTGTGCGGGATCCTTTTTTTTGTAGTGGTATGATATCCAAGCAAAGGTTGCACTCCTGTAATAATGCGGACAAAACACTTGGCATTAGATTAAAATCGTTTAACGACTTTTTTGTTTTTTAATGTTTCAATGAAACACGGGTATGAATATTGGCTGTCTTTGGTTGTCTTACTCCGGTTTTTTAGTCTTAGCACGTCTTAGATTCGTCTTATCACGTCTTAGGTTCGTCTTGGCCCGTCTTAAATTTGTCTTTATACGACTCCAAAATATATCCTACACTAAATCCGAGTAGTATTTCCCAAACATGTGCATACAGTCTAAAATGTGCTAAGACGTGAAAAAGAACGATTAAGACGACTAAGATTCGTACGTCTTACTCCAAAAAGTTCGCGTCTGCGGCGGGCTTACTCCTTGCTAGCGATTTCTAAGTCCGACTTACGACTCGATCTTGAAAGACTGAGCCTAGTTTGAGTCTACCAGCAGCGACGGTTACAAGTTGTGTAGGGAGTGTAGGGAGTGTAGGGAGTACCATGTTCTTAGGGGGCATTGTGATGGGGTATTTTTTTCTATCCAGGTACGGGCAAGAGAACACCTTAACCCTCTTCCTCCTCGTAAGAGACCCCCGATCGGTGTTCTCGCTAGATAACAACAATCACATGCAGCATAGCCTGCACGACGATACAAGCTTGTCGAGGCACCTGAATCTACGAACAGGAGCAGCAGCAGGCAATCCCTTCTGTGGACTCACAGCGAACTCAGGGTGTTGCACCCCTACCATTTTTTCCGATGGGATACAAATCTGCCGTCAGCCCAGAACCTGGGAAGTCGCTCTAACTCTGCAACACGCACCCCGCCTACAACAGCAGCGCCGATCCAAAATGAATCGAAATTTGCGGGATGAAGTCGGACACCTTTGGTACAACCGCTATAAAATGAGCTCATCTTCAAAAGAAGAGAGCTGGCTCTCGATCACGACCTCTAAAAGTTGGGTTTGTTTGGGATGGGTTCTGGTGCAGTAAAGTGCTGTCAGTATTTTTTCACGGTATGATTGTGTTTTATTGCCAGTCGGTATAGTTTCGCTTCGTGACCGCTGCGCCGATCTTGTTTCCGCTCGCCTCGGGTGTAAGGGGATCGGCCGGGGCCCCACGCCCTCGAGGTCTCGCGAAGTCGACAAACACAGTCAGCTTCGCGGGGTACCTCTTCCGCCTTGTACAGCCGAGCAGGGCGTGTGTGACCAAATCGGTGCTCCAGCCACTCTGCTCTCGAAAACAAATGAAGCGCGTTCCACCGCAACACACTGACCTATGAACAACGAACAATGATTTAATGATTTCGATTTCATGTCTCTCAGGTTCAGCTGCCTCACGGTTGCACGAACATACTTGGTACATATAGCCGAGAGCGATTACCATTTTTCGTGTCGGCTCTTCTCCGGCGGGTTCTCGTCTTTACTCGCGTTTCGGGCTGCGAGGAACGCAGGTACCCGGCCGGTGCGCTACAACGCAAGTTTGGGCCCCGGACGAGTTCCGTTTGCGTGTGCGTTTGCGCGTGCGCGCGGTATTTTTCATTTTGTTTCACGTCATCCTCTCTATGAACCCAGGCCCAATGAGCGGGACAATCAGTTTCGCCGTTGATGCCACATGCCACGCAGTTCTATTGAAACCCAAACCGCCTCCGTTGGATTTCCAAAGCAGCCGAGTACCCACGGTAGTAGTACACAGTACACGGCAGCAGCGAGCGGTATGCAACATCAGCCGCTCTATGTCAAGGTCTGGGATTTGTGACAACCACGGTGATGTTTGTGTGTGTTGTTGGCGTGTTTAGTGTGCAGCAAGAGATCCAATCGCGACCACATTTTCGCGTTCAACGTAGAAACCAAACACGTTCAATATGATATCACACGTTCAGACCGTGGGTTGGGTCATGCTGCGGATCTGCTAGATCGAGCCCGACCGAGCGTCGAGCTTGCAAGAAACCGATATTTCGTCCGAATGATTGACTCAGTGGATGGATGACTTGCATTTTGTGCACATCGCACGCGTCGGAGGACTAACTAGTAAACAAAGCAAGAAACGGGATTGCTCCGGTTCAGGCCCTTCCAATCGTTTCTTTCGACGGCAGGTTCTTTCGTTAGATTCACAAGTTGCTTCCTATTAAAAACCCTCCATTTATCATTCGACCTCAACGTTCTGCATTCACCAACGGGTTCGCTAAAGTCGCTAAAGCCTTGACGCTAAATTCGAGCAAATTCCACCAGAAAACGAGACCGAGGTGACCAGTGGCCTGCCAGCGTCCGTCGTTCTGTCGGCCGTGTCGCCTCTGGTGCTCCTGGTGTTGTCGTAGCGAGCGCTACAGTAGTGCTCGAAAGGTAAAAACAAAACTCAAGGGAGAAAGCTCACACTCGAACGAAAACATTGAATTGACCTCTGGAGTTTTTGCACGCATCCTCTGAGAAACGCCGCGAATGTTCGATTTGGAAGCCTATGTCCCTATGTAATCGTCAATGCCGGTTCCACGAAACGACAGGTTTGCATGCGCCGGCAGGTTTAACCCCTCAGTTCCAGCTGTGTGCACCTTATCTGTTGAGCTACTTGCGGCATTTCGTTGATCCAGCCGTCCCGAGAATGTGGCGTTGCCACTACCAGCAGTAAGATGGGGAAATACTGCAAGCGACATTCTGAGGATGGCATGGTGAGTGTCCGCAACAAGCTTTGCTCACATGACGACTGCTCAAAGCGACCCAACTTTAGTGTGGAGGGCAGCAAGACGCCGGCGTACTGCAAGCACCATGCCGACGACGGCATGATGAACGTTCTAGCCAAGCGTTGCTCCCATGACTCCTGCTCGAAGCGACCGAGCTTTAAGTTCGAAGGCAACTAGGCGGCGAAATACTGCAAGCCACATGCTGAGCACGGCATGGTGAATACCACCAAAAAGCTTTGCTCACATGACGCCTGCTCGAAGCGACCGAATTTTAATGTGGAGGGCAGCAAGACGCTGGTGTACTGCAAGCACCATGCGGACGACGGCATGGTGAACGTCACGGGCAAACTTTGATTACATGGCTCCTGCTCGAAGTGGCCCACCTACAACTTCAACGGTTGCAAAACGCCGGGGTACTGCAAGCAACATGCTGAAGAAGGAATGTTGAACGTCCGGCGCACTGAGCGTTGCTCACACAACTCCTGCATTTGACTTCCGTACTTTAATTTCGAGGGTAACAAGACGACGGCGAAATACTGCAAGAAACATGTTTTGGACGGCATGGCGGATATCCGCAGCAAGCTTTGCTCGCATGACTCCTGCATAAGACAACCGCGCTTTAAAATCGAGAGCAGTAAGACGCCAGTCGTCTGCAAGCAATATGCCGAGCACGGCATGGTAAACGTCTGCATCAAGCTTTTATCCCATGACTCCTGTTCGAGACGACCGACCTACCACTTCGAGGGCTTCAAGACGCCGGTGTACTGCAAGAAACATGCTTGGGACGGCACGGTGGATATCCGCATCACGCGTTGTTCGCATGAATCCTCGATGAGACGACCGAGCTTTAATGTCGAGGGCAGTATGACGCCGGCCTTCTGCAAGCAACAGGCCGAGGATGGTATGGTGAACGTCTATGGTTTAGGTTGATTACACGTCTCCTTCATGACCCTTGCACGCATTAATGTCGAGAGCAACAAGACGCCGGGGTGCTGCAAGGAGCATGCTAAGGACGGCATGGTGAACGTCCGCCTCAGGCGTTGCTCATATGGCTCCTGCATGAAATATGCGTACTATGATCTTGAGGGCAGCAAGACGCCGGTGTAGTGCAAGAAACACTCCGATGAAGGCATGGTGCGCGCCCGTCGCAAGCGTCCCCTAAACGATCGTCGCACGGCAGAGCCAGCACGGGGTGTACCGACTATCGTTGCGGCTACTGCAGACACCAGACGCAAAAACGATAGCTCGAACGGTGCGGCTATCACCGTCGATTCACCGTATGAGGTGGTGGATTGTCGGAAGCATTCGAGGTTGGAACCCGACCGGGCGTTGCCCCTGCAAGCTTTGTTCACATGACGACTGCCCGAAGCGACCTAACTTCAATGTGGAGGGCAGCAGGACACCGGCGGACTGCAAGAACCATGCCGACGACGGCATGGTGAACGTCCACGTCAAGCGTTGCTCAGATGATGCGTGCTCGAAGCGATTAAACTTTAATGTCAAGGGCAGCAAGATGGCGGAATACTGCAAACGACATGCTGAGGACGGCATGGTGAACGTTCTAGGTAAGCGTTGCTCCCATGACTCCTGCGCGAAACATGCGTCCTTCAACGTGGAGGGTATCAAGAGGCCAGTGTACTGCAAGGAGCATGCTGACGACGGCATGGTGAACGTCCACGTCAAGCGTTGCTTTCATTATTCCCGCTCGGGGCGATCGAGCTACAACGTCGAGGGTTGCAAGACGCCGGTTTACTGCAAGCAACATGCTGCCCAAGGAGTGACGAAGGTCGGTCGCTTGGAGTGTTGCTCACACGACTCCTGCATTGGACGTCCGTACCTTAATTTCCAGCCCAACAAAACGGCGAAATTTTGCACGCGACATGCTGAGGATGGCATGGTGGGTGTCCGCAGAAAGCTTTGCTCACATGACGCCTGCTCAAAGCGACCTAACTTTAATGTGGACGGCTGCAAGACCGCGATGTACTGCAAGAAACATGCTTTGCACGACATGTTGAACGTTCTAGCTAAGCGTTGCTCCCATGACTCCTGCTCGAAGCGGCCGAACTTTAATTTCGAAGGCAACAAGAGGGTGAAATACTGCAAGCACCATGCCGACGACGGTATGGTGAATGTTCTAGCTTAGCGTTGCTCCCATGATTCCTGCTCGAAGCGGCCGAACTTTAGGCAACAAGGCGCTGGCCTAGAGCCAACAACATGCCGAAGACGGTATGGTAAGCGTCTACGGTAAACGTTGCTCACATGACTCCTGCATGACCCTTGCGCGCTGCAATGTCAAGAGCCGCAAGACGCCGGGGTACTGCAAGGAGCATGCTAAGGACGACATGGTGAATGTCAACAGCAAGCTTTGCTCACATGAAGCCTGCTCGAAGCGAGCTAACTTTGATGTGGAGGGCAGGGAGACACCGGCGTACTCCCAGCAACATGCCGACGACGGCATGGTGGACGTCACCAGAAAGCGTTCTCGAAACAACTGTAGCACAACAGGGACAGCACGGACGGGGTGTACCGACCAATGTTGCGGCCACTGCAGACACCAGACACAAGAGCGATAGTTTGGAAGTTTCAGGCATCACCCCCTATTCACCTTGTGAGATGGCCGATTGTCGGAAACGGTCGAGGCTAGGACTCGACAGGGAGCCACCCTCGCATTCAACCCGTTGAGGGTCCATTCGAAGAGGGTGTGGTCGTTCAAACTGGTGGGAAAGGTCCCGGTAATGAAGGTCCTCACGCCTCATCTCCCCGTGCCTTACCGAGGCACCTCAACGATGACACCGTCAGAACGGCCGCCAAGCGGACCGGTCGGGGTATCGTGAAAAATGTTGCCCCTTTACCGGACGAAAATCAATCCGTATAAAGACGGAGATGGAAGTTGATGTTATGGTTTAGAGTGTCACGACCGTGACGTCAGCGCTCCTGCTGTGGGTACTGTCGACAGTGTACCGTAGTGTATTTTCCCTGGTCTCACATTAGACACACGCGGTTCCAGAGTCAATTGTCATTCTTGCGGAGGTGTTGGAACCGTGACATGAAACGCTAGCGAAAACACGGAACCTGCAAAGCATCAAGTAGGCCCGTATGTGACATTTTCTGTAGATACCTGGAGACCGTTTGCCAAAGGCCACCTAGTGCACATCCACCTGTTTGACTCGTTGAAAAACGATGAATGCGGTTGGTTGCATTGATCCACGATGGAGACTTCTCCTGGCGGTAGAATGTCTACTGCTCCACATGTGTTTTCAAAAGAGACCCAGTCGAGTACGAAAAATCGGGTTATAACTCTTGGTCGTACTTGCTTTTCGTGTCCTGTATTTCTACTCCACACCCTACTGCGGCTGTAGCCACCATGGCGAGAGGAGAACCCCCTGTGGCAGACCCAGCTGCAAGTGGAGATCCATTTGGGGCTGGTGCTCAAACGCAAATATTCATGAAAGTGCTATGGGGACGAAGACATATGTGGGCGTTGTACGCCAGATAATAACAAGCAGTAAGTATGGTGGACGGTCCAATACAAATATGCGCTTTCGCATCCTCCCTTGGCAGTTCTGAGGCCCTTTCCTTACATACACTTCTTTTGCGATTTCAGGAACGTTTGTGAAACCGCCTTGACACTGCCATGGTTTCAGAGTTGCTTTCATCGCAGACGCATCCTATGATAGGGTTGCACGTGGGTTCCCTGAGGCTCCTCGCCTGAGTACCTCTGCATCCCACCGAAAAACATATTCTGAGAAAACCGATGCGCTTAACCCGATGAACCATCCCATGGCCTAGGCGTATAACAAAAAACCAAATCGGACACGAACGAGACTGGGTGGTTCCTGGGTTGGGGAGCCCCGTCGATCGGAAATCAATTGCCCTATTGCCCTGTAAGTGCCACTCCTAGCGTTGCACGAGTCCGCAGCTTTCATAAAATCTACCATGGTGAGTGCCAGGGCACTGCCATGAAATTTCCTGCTGTATTATTGTGCGCGAAACACATAGTAAGTATTGGATTAGATGAGGCCTCCTGCCCCAGCAGGGGGGCCTCGCCCGGGATAAACACCGCGCTGAGTGCGTTGTCAGCGCCGTGCCCATCTTGAAAACAAAAACAGAATCATAAACAAAAAAAGTGCTGCATGCTAAGCTGGGTGGGTGGGATGATCAGTATTTCTCCCACAACCTCTGGTCTCTTGCTTTGGGTTGGTTGGAACTGAGCGATGACAGGGGTTGGCACTCATTCAACAAGTCATACTGGATTGAACCCATGGAGCCACCTCTGTGCCTTCGACTGCTGCAATTTCGTTGCTCCCGACTTTGCTGCTGCATTCTTGTGCGCCTACATCCACCATTTATTGTAAGTATTGGATTAGATGAGGCCTCCTGCCCCAGCCTGTGGTCCTACCCGTACTTCACTGTTTTCCTGTACTCTCCATTTTCCACTGGACTGGGGCCGGTTGTCTTACCCAAACTTTATTTAGCTCTACCATACGGCAGTGTGCAGATGGCGAAGGGTCGGGGAGAGCTGTAAGTCGATAACTATCGCGAGATAGGCCTTGCGCCGCCGCTTAAAGGCACGGGCGCCCTTCTGCTTAGCGCCCCCCGCAGGGCACTATTAGCCACCCTAATATCGTACCGTGCTTCGTACCTGTTCTGTGTTCCACTCCCGATCTGCATGATATCAACACCACACTCGCTGGCGATTGCTATGCGACGTTCCTACGAGTACCATAGCGATTGCTATGCGAACTTCCTACGCGAGCATTCCTGCTATGGAAGCTACCCTTCGCTAAGACGTGTGGGATACGATGTCTCACGAGGTACGCTTGAACCAGTTGGCAGCTAGACGCGACTTTTGTTTGGATTATTGCCGGGCAAGCGAGATGAAGGGGTAAAGCGTGGGCGTGTGGTTTTGAAAAGACGACGACACAATATGCACTCTCCACTACTCGGAGCATCTGTGCAATACAGCTGCTGTCTACTTATAACTCCCGATTTTTCTTGGTCAGGAGGAAAATCGTGGTCCGCTGTGTGGAATAAAAAACTAAAGCGATGGTAGGCTCAACCGCGTTTCTCGCCAGGTTCTGGTTCCTCGCGCGTCTGGGTTGGCGACAGCGTGAGGGCTCTGAGTTGGGTCTCCGCCCGTGCACAGCCCAAGCAATCGTAATTAGTCAACAGCCGGACCCCTGGAAGATCTGCCCCAAGGCGTAGTACGATCTCCAGCATAAGCTGACCTCTTTTCGCGAGGAACAAGGTTCGCGCCTCGCATTTCGCAGTAAAAGTGAAGAATATTTTCAACGTTGAATAGAGACAGAATTGGACCAGGCACCAGTTATCTACTTCGGTGTAAGGAACCAGGTACCAGATAGGTGTACAGTCTATTCAAGACAAACAATTATACCGTGTCCCTACGCCACTCCCTAGAACGACTTGCGCTTTCCACTCCTCCGTCTTTTCGTTCAATTCCAGAGGTAGCGGGTGCACACAGCATCGCTCGCGGCCAAGAGTCGGGTTCTTCGGATTCTCGGGTTCTCGGGTATACCAAAGCACATCGACTTGGAGTACTTCCAAGCACATCGATGTTTACATGCGTCCTCCATGGAAGACGCATGCTACGATAGAGGTGCACCATTTGTTTTCTGAGGCTCCTTCCTCACGTGAGGAGCTCTTAACCTCACCCAAAAACTTGGTTTGAGTAAACTAAAAGTTCAACCCGATGACCAAACCCATGGTCTAGGCATAAAAAGTATTCATATTGCAAGACAAGAATGACATTCCGACGAATTTGGGTTAAGGAGCCCCGTTTTCCAGAAAATAGTTTTTTGACAAAAGTGCTACCTCTACCGTAGCACGCGTCGGAAGTAGAGGGAAGCTTCCCTAGAAGGAAGTAGCTCCCGTGTATATTTCCAACAGCCACGTAGAGTACATCCAAGCACAGTGACCTAAAGTATTTTCAAGCATCTCGATCTGGAGTATTTCCTAACACAGCGACCTACTAATAGGGTCTTCTCAAAGCACACCAACCAACCAGAAGCCTTTGGCAGAGGTTAGCGTTAGTTTCAAATACAAATCCCTCGAGAAGGCTCGTGGAATTACATGGAAGTAAGTAGAGGTCGATGGAAGCTCGTGGAAGTACATGGAGCAAAATGGACGCTACAGAGCAATGGAAGTTCGTGGGAGCCCGTGTAAGTTTCTACAGCTTCTCGTACGCTTCCGTGGTACTGTAGGGCCAACGGAAGCTTAAACGGAATTCCAGCGGGACCTGCCAAGAAAGATTCCACTTCCATGGAGGCTGGAGATTTCGCTTCATCCATGAAAACTTCCACTGCTTCCATGCAAGCTTCCATCTACCTCCACAGAAGTAGTTGTGGAAGCTCTCATCTACTTCCATCTACTCCCATAGAAGTAATGGAAGCTCCCATCTGTTACCACGAAAAATACAATACAGTAGTGTGCACAGATGTACAAGATCCCGTAATTTGCAGCTTCGAGGTAAAATGTTTATTACGCACCAGCGTCTCGTGTATTTCCCTCTGCTTAGTCAACACGTCTGTACCATTTTCCCGACCAAGGCAAACTACTATATACAACAAGTTGCTGTTTGCTGTGAGATCGAAAAGAACATGTTTCTCGGTGTAGTATCATTCTCTCGACGTCGTCGATTTGATTTTCAAGCAACAAACCATATCGAAGTTTTGAAAACAAAAACAAAAGACTCCTCTTTTGGCTATGAAGGTGGCCGACTATTAATACCTAGTAGTGATAGTCCAAGGGCAAGCGCTTGGATTGTCGTTAGGCAAGTCCAGAATGCCAGCTCAGAATAAAGAAGAAATACGTTGATGAGGCCGCTCCCTGGCCGGGAAAAAATATTAGAGTGAGTCCCATAGAGGGGGGCTCCTTAGCCTTCTGCTAGCAAGGCAGACCTATGCTATTAATAGCAACGTCTACAAAGCTACGCTTCCAGCCGCTCTACCTCCTGTTCTCCGTGTACTTCCTCAATCAGCTTAAGTACAAAACTCGTCCCGCATTTCGTGCTACATAATTTTATACTCCTAGAAGACTTCCCGCTAAGCCGTATCCATACCTGATTATTTTGTTGTACTCTCCGTTGACCACTGGACTGGGGTCGGTTGTCTCACCCGAACTTACTGCTGTACCTCAGGTATATCGCTGCAAAGTCTTCCTGAATGGCTAAGGACAGCGACACAACGATGGCTGCCGGATACTCGCTGTTGCGCTTCCGCTTTGCGGCACCATCGCGCTTTCGCTTAGGGGCCCCAGCATCACAGCTTAGCACAGGTTCTGTCTTCCAACGCTCGATCTTCATGATCTCATCTACAGCTTTGACTGCACGTACTTGGTAAGACAACGCCCTACACGAAAAGAGGGACCCAAGCTATTGGGACCATCTCTATGCCTTCGCTGGCTCGATTTGATTGACTCTCGATATTTTCAAAGTGGTTGTGGCCATTTTGGTGTGTGGCGCAGAGTCCTGTTAAGGCCCGCCCTGTTGGGGCCGCTGAAGGAGAGAGTGGTGTACTTATGTGCTTCTAAGCAAAAATAAATCGATTGAAGTTGAAATCATGAACAAATTGACACGTTTTATTGGAACGCAACTGTACTGTACATAATCACAATAAAAATGTCATTGCTTCAAATGCGCCCGCAGAGTCTCAAACTATAAGCCACCCCCTGAGGGGAAACACTGATATTATATCGCGTGTCACTACGTCACCACTGGTGCTCTAAACCAGATACCACGCTGGCCGCCAGACCTCCTTCTCTTCCAAGGATAAACCACACACCAAAGGGCGGACTATTAATAGAGATATAACCGGCGTGCCAAATTTGGGAACGACAGCGAGTTGCTAGGCTTTACGATTGATTCACTCTTGTCTTCTTACTCGACGTTCCCCAGAACGCCAATTCTGAATGAAACGGATAGATTTGTCCGTAGAAGTAACGGTCTCCGTAGATGCAGTCACCGGCAAGTCGCGGTTTATTGTAGAGAGAATTGGGCATGTTTATATCGGGGTCTGGGGATTCGGGGGCACAGGCGCAAATCAGCGCCC
>JAYJMJ010280338.1:0-11779 GCA_036873875.1 Laminaria ephemera
TACTACATCTGCGTTTTAAATTATTTTGACTTTCAATACCATATACTCCCTGTATGTTCCGTGAAGTCGAAGACGTTATGGGCCTCCTGTAGTTGTCGCGTTCCGGTCGGATGCCCGTGTTAGCGTTGCACGTCATGTCCTACCATGCAGTAGCCGATCGATTAGTGGTGTTCCTTTCCTATCCTACCGGGCGTTTGACAACTGAACGGCTCTCTTCTCGATAATTGATATATGAAAAAACTCCCCTTTGGACACACGTGGTAAAATATGGAAACACGGTCCAGATATTGCTCAGAAAAAACAGCGGGATCGGGTTATCGGGCAGTGCACTCGGTTTTTACTACCACCCCTCACTCCACGTAAGACGCTACCAGCGTGCGTTGGTCCAAGTTGCGCTTGATGCCCAAAACCATGTCAGGAAGTTTTTCAGGTTTGCCATAGCGTAGTATAGACATTTTCCTCAGACAGGGACATCACGGATACGTATACCAGATGAGCACGAGTAACGTTTCGTGGCCATATTCTAGCGATGGCACGAGGGAGTTTATGCCGCTGCCCTTGAGTTAGCGATGGTGCATTGGTTGCTAGGGGTATAGTCACGGTTTTAATGATTTTATAATTCGATCATGCTGTTGTACCAGGTATCTCACATCGCGAAGAACGTTTGCCTCATTTCGCTCATTTAACGCTTGGGCTACTTTGAGCAGAGTGAGCATCGTTGCGTGTTATCTAAATACCTCTGGAAATTGCAAGACAGAGCTACACGTTTACTATTTGCTGCTGCCAAGGGAAACCGCGGGTCCACCATACCGCCACCTACGCATAACGGCGAGTACTGATGGGAACAACCCCGGAGTGGCCCGAGTAAGCCGCGACTCGCGTACGAGTTCAGCAGTGTTTCTTGGTACACTAGCAGCATACTCATACTCGCACGAGCGCTTGTTTGCCGCTACTTCAAGGTTGTATCTATTGTACCTGGTACCTATGATATGAATAACAGCACATCTGCTATGGGGCGTTTTCGTTCGGTAGCTCCCGAAGCCCGAAATGCGGAGTCCTCATATCCTTCTGCCGTGGTTCACGACACAGCAATATCGCCTTGTGACCATTGCGTGACGGATGCTGTTATTGCCTGGTGCTGGCGTCAAGGACACCGCGCGCTCATTTCGGCATTTCAGTCTTCAGCTAGAAATCAGCGCGTGCACCTTGATGTTTTGTGATCTGCTGCTGTTTTTGCGGTTGCTTCACAGGCAAGTGCGGACTATTACATTAGAGGCAAGAAACAGGTTCTGCGGGGTTTTTTATATGCGAGTCTGTGATCTTGATGGCCAATACAGGGTGCTATTCAAAAGTGGCTTGAAATCCAAATCACGTAATTATAAAAACTCTTTTCGACCGGAATAACACCTTTGTTTCTCTACACCGACGTGATCTTGTCCGGAAATTTAACTTGATTTTAGAGTTACGACGCGATCAACTTGATATTAGAGTACGATTTCCAAGTGATGCATACATACCATAACATACCGTATCACATACCGTACCACACCGTACTATGTCATTCCATACCGTACCATATACCATACCGGACCACACTCCCTATCACACCATCCCATTTCAATCACATACCGTACCACACCATACTATATACCATTCCATGCCGTACCACGTACCATACCACACTATACCACACCATCCCATTTCCAGCCCGGGATCGCTCTCACATTAACTTGTGATTAAAATTTCCATTCTAACTTTAATATAAAAAACTCCACACAAATTTCAAGACAAAAACTCCACACTAAATTCAAGATAAAAAATCCGAAAAAATATATCGAAAAAAAATATTTAAAAAAATGGATTTCCAAATCTCTACCCAGAATCGAAAAGCGGTCAAAATTGAGCGAGATAGCGGCTACCACACTAAATTCAAGATAGGGCCCCATAGTATTGCTTGATGTTTGTATAGGACAAAGAAACTGGTCAAGAACAGCAAATTAGATCGAATCACCAAAAGAACATCGAAAATAAAGTTGACCGGCATCCAAACAAATAAATCTTACTTACAAGGTTCCAGTATAGGACAAAAAAACCCGAGTTAAGAAACGGAAAGCTGAGAATTTTCTGCCCAAGGTGGTTAAAATTTAATGATCCAGATTTTATTCGAAGTAGAGTTAATATACGACAAAGGAAGGGTATTAAATCGAATTCATTCTCGAATAACAAAACAATCGAAATCAAAGATGACCAGCAACCAAAAAATCAACACCTATTTAGTTGATTTCAGCGTTGACAAAAAAACTCGAGTTAAGAAACAGAAAGTTGAGAATTTACTGCACAAGGCGGTTTTAACAGAACATTCTATTAATAGATTTTAAAGACCCACACAATTTTCAAGACAAAGAAGCACGCAATAATTTTGACAAAAAATCGGAAAAAGATCGAATTTACGAAAGGAACATCGAAAGTAAAGTTGGCCGGCATCCAAAAACAAAATCTTACTTGGTTTCGGTATGGGACCAAACACTCAAGTTAAGAAACAGAAAGTTGTTAATTTTTCTGCACAATACAGTGGTTTTAATTTAATGGTCAGATTTTATTTAAAGTGGAATTATTATACGACAAAGTAACGGTATTAAATGAAGTTTATTCTCGACAAAAACAATTGAAATTAGAGATGACCAGCATCCTAAAAAACAACTCCTATTTACTTGGTTTCAGTGTAGGACAAAAACACTCGAGTTAAGAACGGAAAGCTGAGAACTTCTGCACAAACAAGGAGGTCTTTATAGGATGTTCTAGATTTTAAAATCCCACACTATTTTCAAGACAAAAAAGTGCACAATAACTTCAAGATAAAAAAAAATCAGAAAAAGGCCGAATTCGCGAAAGAACATCGAAAATAGAGTTGACCGGCATCCAAAAAAAATATTACTTTCTTGGTTTCAGTATGGGACAATAAAACTAGATAAAGAAACGGAAAACAGAGAATTTTCTGCACAACGTGGTTTTATTTAACGATCCAGATTTCATTCAAAGTGGAGTTATTATACGACAAAGTAAGGGCATTAAATCGAAGTTATTTCCGAAAAACAAAACAATCGAAAATATAGATGACCAGCATCCAAAAAACAACAATTATTTATTTGGTTTCAGTGTAGGAAAAATAACTCGAGTTAAGAAACAGAAAGTGGAGAACATTCTGCACAAGGCGATATGAATATAATGTTCTAGACGTTAAAGTCCCACACTACTTCCAAGACAAAAAAGTACACAATAACTTCAAACTAAAAAATCAGAAAAATATCGAACATACGAAAAGAACATCGAAAAAAAGATGACTTGCATCCAAACAAATAAATTTTACTCACTTGATTTCAGTATGGGACAAAAAATTCGAGTTATAAAACGGAAAGCTGAGAATTTTCTGCACAAGGTGGTTTTAATTTAATCATCCAGATTTCATTCAAAATGGAGCTAATATACGGCAAAGCAATGGTATATAATCAAATCATATTTCCGAAAAACAAAAGAAAACGAGATTAAAGATGACCAGCATCCAAATAAACAACTCTTACTTGGTTTCAGTATAGAACAAAAAACTCGACAAAAGAAACGCAAAGCTAAGAATTTTCTGGAACAAGTGGTTCAAATTTAATGGTCCAGATGTAATTCAAAATGGAGTTATTATACGACAATGCAAGGGTATCAAATCGAATTTGTTCCCCGAAAAACAAAACCAATCCAAAATAAAGATGACCAGCATCCAAAAAAACAATTATTATTTACTAGGTTTTAGTGTAGTAAAAAGATACCAGGTATGCGAAGTAAGGGAAAGCTGATAACTTTCTGCACAAGGCGGTTTTAATAGAACGTTCGAGATTTTAAAGTCCCACACAGTTTTCAAGACAAAAAATACACAACGACTTAAAAAAAATCTGAAAAATATTAATTTTCGAAAACATCGAAAATAAAGTTGACCGGCATTCAAAAAAATAAATCTTACTTACAAGGTTCCAGTATGGGACCAAAAAACTCGAATAATGAAACGGAACGCTGAGAATTTTCTGCACGGACGTGGTTTTAATTTAATGTTCCAGATTTTATTCAAAGTAGAGGTATTATACGACACATTAAGGGTTTTAAATCCAATGTGTTCATTTCCGGAAAACAAGTACAATCGAGAATAAAAATGATCAATATCCAAACAACAAAACAATTACTTACCTGGTTTCAGTATGGGACCAAAAACATCGAGTTAAGAACGGAAAGCTGATGATTGTCTGCGAAAAGGGGGTTATAACTTAATGATGGTGTAGTTCATATAAGATAAAGCAAGGGTATTAAATCGATTTTATTTCCGAAAAACTAAAGACCACAAGCATTCAAAACAATATCTCTCACAGACTTGGTTTCAGTAAGGGATAAAATAACTCGAGCAAAGACACGGAAAGCTGAGAATTTTCTGCACACGGCAGTTTTAATGGAATGTTGTAGATTTCATTCAAATTTGAGATAATCTTGGTCAAAGTGTTTGTGTTAAATCGAATACACGAAAATAATGGTTTACAGCATTTTTTACTTTTTATCAGAAACAAAACGATTGAATTGCCTCAATTCAGCCCAGACAATATGTTTCTATACAATAACGACAACAACAGCTAGCTACCGCCTATTCTACCAGCGCACACAAGTTGACGACAGTTACATATATCCTGCTGCGCGAGTTCCTAGAGACGGCTATACTATCTTATGTCAGGGACAGCATCGGACAATAATGTCCACCTTCTAAACATTAATTTTAGTGTCGACAGATCATGAGAAGAACACGAAAATAAAGGAACAAGCACCAGAGACGTCACGAGGTTGCAGGAAGACACGGGCGACCGTCTCCGACAAGGCCATTCATTCGTCCGCAAAAAGGTGCTGCTGTTGCCCCCTGCTGTACTGCTGCTGCTGCTGGTGGTAGCTTGACTTGAACTGCCGCAGCTGGACCGCTGCACTACTGCTGTTGTTGTTCATGCTGCACATAATAGGTTGCGGTATGGACGAAGATCAACATTATTCTACATAATTGCTAGCTGGCATTGGCGATTCCCGTGGGCAACCCATGGGATATCTCCATGGGTGTCCCACCGGCAACCCATGGGCAACCCACGGGCAACCCACGGGAAACCTACCGGCAACCCATGGGGAACTCATGGGCAACCCATGGGCAACCCATGGGAAACCCATCGGCAACCCATGGGGACCCCATGGGCAACCCATGGGCAACCCACGGGCAAACCGTGGGGCACCTCATGCGTGGTTGCCATGGGCAACTATTAGTGTTTCACGACAAGCAACCCTCGGGCAACCGTCGGACAACGCATGGGCAACCCATGAGCAACCCATGGACACACGTAAATAACCCATTGGCAACCCATGCGTAACGCGTGGGCAAACCATGGGCAACCCGTGGGCAACTCATGAGCAATTAATGGGCGTTCCGTGGGCGACTCATGGGCAACCCGTGGGCAACCTGTTAAACTCACGGGCAACCCGTGTGCAATCCGTGGGCGACCCATGGGCAACCCGTGGGAAGTTTACGGGCAACCCGTGAACCTCACGGGCAACCCATGGGCAAGCCGTGGGCAGCTCGTCCAACGTACGGGCAACCCGTGGGCAACCCGCGGGCAACCCGTGGGCAACCCGTGGGCAACCCGTGGGTAACCCGTGGGCAACCTGTGGGCAACCCGTGAGAAACTTACGGGAAACTCACGGGCAACCCATGGGCAACCCATTGGCAATCCATGGGCCACCCGTGGGCAATCCGTGTGCAACACGTGGGCTACCAACCCGTGGGAAACCTGCTGATTTCACGGGCAAGCCGTGGGCGACCCATGGTCAACCCGTGGACAACTCGTGAGGAACTCAAGGGCACCCGTGGGAAACCCGTGGGCGACCCGTTGGCAACCCGTGGGCTACCAAACCGTGGGCAACCTGTTGAAGGCACGGACAGCCCGTGAGCAATGCGTGGGCGACCCATGGTCAACCCGTGGACATCCCGTGGGCAACTCACGGGCAACCCGTGGGAAACCCGTGGGAAACCCGTGGGAAACCCGTGGGCCACCCAATGGCAACCAACGGGAAACCCACAGGCAACCCATGAGTAATCCGTGGGTGACCCATGGGCAACCCGTGGACAACCCATGGGCGACTCGCGGGTAACCCATGGGAAGCCCATGGAAAACCCATGGGCAACCCATGCGCAATCCGTGGGCAACCCGGAGGCAACACGTGGGCAATTGATGAGCACCCATGGCCAATCCACGGGCAACCCACAGGCAACCCACGGGCAACCCACGGGCAACCCACGGGCAACCCACGGGCAACCCAGCGTCAACCCCTGGGCAAACTATGGGTAGTTGGTGTGCAACCCATGGGTAACTCGTGGAGAACCCGTGGGTAACCGATGGGCAACCCGTGGGCAACCTTGGGCAACCCGTGGGCAACCTTGGGCAACCCGTGTGCAACCCTTGCCAGCGGGTTGCTCATGCATTGCCCACGGGTTGTCCATGGGTCGTCCATGAGTTCTATGGGTACCCGAACGTTGCCAACGGGTTGACCACGGTGGTATTGAAGCTCTTCGTGGTTTCAAAAATTAAATAATGTAACACCCGGCGTCCTACATTATCTGCATTTATATACAGCCGCACCTCATGGGCAAACCACGGGTTATCCATGGGTTGCGCTTGGGGTGCTCATGGATTGCCCACGGGTTGCGCGCGAGCTGCCCACGGGTTACCCACGGGTTGCCCACGGGTTAGAGGTATTAGCCCATGGGTTACCCATGAGTTGCCCATGGGTTGACCATGCGTTTCACGGGTTGCCCGTACGTTGCCCATGGGTTACCCGTGGGTTGCCCACGGGCTGCCCATGTGTTGTGCACGGGTTGCCCGTAGGTTGCCCATGGGTTACCGATGGATTGTCTATGTGTTCCATGGGTTGCTCGTAAGTTTCCCTTGGGTTGCCCACGGGTTTCCCATGGGTTGCCCACGGGTTGTCCGCGGGTCGCCCACAGGTTGCCCGATGGGGATATACCATGGGTTGCCCGTGAGTTGCACACGGATTGCCCACGGGATTCCCACGGGTTTGAGGTATTAGCCCATGGGTAGCCCACCGGTTACCCGTGGGTTGACCATGAATTCCATGGGCTGCCCGTGAGTTGCCAACGGGTTTCCGATGGGTTGCTCGTGGGTTGCACATGAAACCCATGGGTTGCCCGTAAGTTGCCCACATGTTGCCCATGGGTCACCCACGGGTTGCTCATGAGTTCCGTGGATTGCCCATGCGTGGCCCATGCGTTGCCCATGGGCGGTCATGGGTTGCCCATGTGTTGCTCATCTGTTCAATAGCGTCATAATGCCTGCGGCTAGAAACCTCGATGAGCGTCACCCCATGGGTTGCCCATGAATTGCCTACGTATTTCCGATGGATGGCCCATGGCTTATTCTGCTCGCCCTCGGTTTTCCAACGGGTGACCCATGGGCAGCCCATAGGTCATCCATGAACATGTATGTGCCAAAGACGCCTGCCACAAAAAGTGCAGATAATGTACATCACCCGGTTTGGGTTGGTCGTCACTACAGCATGATAGTATTAAACTGCAAATGCACAATTTTTTATTTTAGCAGATGGATGGAATACTTCACAGCCATACGTACACATCTTCACATCTCCACCCAGCAGTCCGGCCTGAAGGACACAGAAATTCGTGCGGGACATCCTCGATACTAACCGTCGTTCGCCCCATAAGGTGCTGTGATAGTTGACAGCGACACCGATAAGCCTATGCCGCAGACCCTATTGCTTTCGGTGCTCTACATCGCTCTCGCACGAGGTGTCCTACTGCACACAAAATCCGAGTAAGAGTCATCGAAAGAATCGGTCGCTTTTCTGTCAATGATATGTTTGTGTAGATGCATATTCATATATTTATACAAGGTTCCGCTTGTGTGCCAGCTTCGCCGGCACACACGCTCCGAGAACGGAAGAAGGGGTTGGGGGGCCATCTGCAAGATGCTTATTTGCATTTAATCGTATGGTGCAGATGAAAAACCCAAACTCGATTAATACTATTTGCGGCCAAACGAAGTGTGACGAATATCGCCTTGTTGTGTATTCCGCAATGGTGCCTCTCGGCAAACGAACTCCGTGCACAGCGAATCCCGTAGTTTCCAGTCAAACGTGGAGTGCAGCGAGCCAAACAAATGTGTGGTGTTATTGTCGGCACTACAATTTAAACACGGTAGCCATACGGTCATTTACACCAACATTGCGGTGGATGTGCCTTAGATGGATAAATACAGCAGTGGTAGATTTCTCGGACGCATAAGTCACGAGCACCCCTATTGTCCGCAAATCCCTTACGGGCTTCGTACTTTTTCACGGCTAAGACGCGATCTTCTAGTGCACAACCAAAGAATGGCGATGTCTCTGTTTTACATTGATGAACCTTAACCTGCGAGAAGGCCCTTGGCGAGATCCTACCGAATTCCGTCTAAACTACGGCAATGTCCTTGATTTGGCTGCATATGATGTGATTAGGACAACAACGTTTTGAAGGACATTATCGCTTTGATGGAATCTGCAAGGTTTGTTCCAGATCCCCCTTGTGTTCACGTATTCGGTTAGCATGTAGTGGTAATCTACCAACGCAGTACCTATCGTATTCAAAATGCTGGGCTTGCTATCACCACAAGGAAATCGTGCCATTTGACGAAGCCCGTCCGAGAAACGGTATGCCACCTTGTAATTTCCTTCGATGGCCTCTCGTTAGTAATTAACCTGTAAGTCCACATTGTGTGATAACGTGTGCCGCCCATCCTTCTGTCTCGCTTCGATGCCTTGTTCTGCGTTCAGCGATACTCGTGACAGGAATGACCGCTGATGTAATCTTGAGTTATATGACCGCAACCTTCGCAAAGCCGAAGAAGGAGCTGATTGTTCAACCCATCATCGGACAAACCGAGCACTAGGGTCACAGGTTCCGGTGATATCAACCTGGCCGGGGGTGACGAGGAAACAAGAAAATAAACCTCGGGGCAATGATAACGGTGATGCTTCGCCAATGAGAAGGTAAACCTGCGAGTAATGGTTATTGTTCGAGCTACGTTAGGGAAACAAGACGATCGGCAGAATGGAAATAGGTTTTTGACGAGCCCTATAATGTCTGTATTCTGAACATGAAGAAGTTGTTGGTCTGGACCACCGAGCTCCGACGGCGTAACGCTATCGTTCTACCTTCAGTTATCCGCATTTTCTCAACCGCCTCCCTTCAGCAAACACTGCCTCGTCCGTTTGTGCCCCCTTCCAGGAACTGCTATGGAGGTGGTCACCGCACCTGTGGACGTACTGCACTAGCCGTGCCCTCGTCCAGGACCTCACCCCCAAGCGTCACATCCCGTCGAAGTACCAGCTACGTGCCTTACAGCGATCCCAGTTTTGCACAAACCAGCCGCGGCACGTGGATAGTGTTTAGACGTGGTCATGCTCACAGAGTACGCGGTAGAAGCAATCCTCCACTCACAAAGCATTTCGCACCGGCCTCCAGTTTGCGTCAAGATTGTTGTGTGGCTTTTGTATTCATACACCTCGAATTCATTCGGTATGATGCTCGATCATTGTATGTGCTTCAGCAACCCAGTCGTTTGGACGTTCTGTAAAAGTACTCCCTTTTTGTATACAGCCAGCATCTTGAGGCGTGGGGATTGGTGTTGCTTGCTACGTAGGCTTTAGGGGACCGGATTGAGCTGTCACAAACCCAGTCCGATCTCGCACCGGGTAGCCGATCGAGTTTCTTCAATCCATGATGCGGAGAGATCATGGCCTATATATATTGCGTGTCTGGCTGTCAGGAGTTGCTGTAGCGTGGAGAATATTGGTTAGATAACCGAGAAGGTGTCCCGAGCGGTGGTCTGTTCTAAAGGACAGAGCAGCCAGCACATTATACGCCATATCTTACGCTAGTGCCGCCGTCGAGGCAGACTCTGAGAGAAGTAAGGCGGCGGGACGCAGACGAAGAATATGTTGGATGTTCGAGGGGTTCGTGTCACGTACGAGAAAAGGGCGCCGGCCGAGGAGAGGGGTGTTTGGGAAGCTGTCGGGGATATGAGATACTCCGTGGGATACGAAATGGATTGGATCGTAAACCTCGAGGACGATAGGAAGGAGGACGGCATCGATGTCGAAGGGTAGCACGAACCACCGCAGCAGCCGGGGAGGTGTTTCCGACGGCTCAAAGACGGGGCAGACGTCTTCATGCTCAAATTACAGGATCCGTAGAAGAATAGAGGTTGTGACACGCGACGTTTTCAACCGCAAACCGAACCGTTAGAACTAATTCGTCGCAAGGGGCGGGGTTCTCGTGGCCATAGCTGCTTAGAGCCTCCCGGACTTGTTTGCCCAACCGTGCGCCCCCCGTTTTTCTCAATGCCCCTTTCTGTCACTTTGTGGTGTCCGACGTTTATCAGGTTATCCTTTCCTTTACTTGTTTCGGTTTTTCCGGGCCATTTCGTATGCGTGCACATCCATAGCGCTGGTTGGCTAGTTGATTTTTGGGGTTATCATGGGCCGGTGCTGGCGGCCCGGCCCGGGGTTGGGCCGGCCCGGCCCGGCCCATCATGTTTTCATATGATAGGCCGCGACCCGACCCGACCCATCAAAGTTATAATTCGTGGTCCGCGGCCCTGCCTGGCCCATCACGTTTTCTTCCAATGGACCGCGGCAAAACCCGGCCAATCTATCGGTGAGAAGATGGGCCGCGGCCAGGCCCAGCCCATCACAGTTTCAAAATTTCACGGCCCGGCCCGGCCCATCAAGTCTTCAACTTTCTCGGCCTGGCCCATGACTTTGGAAGCAAGGCCCAGGAGACACGGGCTCTATACGGGCCGGCCCGCCATTTCTGTGGACCGGCCCGTGAATTCGACCGGCCCAGCCACGGGCCAACCCATGTGTTGTCCCGTACTGCCTTAGGCACGCTCACGTGTTTGTTACTGTTGTTATTTTTTCTCGTTTTTGTTTTCTTCTGGATTCCGTGGGCCAGCCGCTTCCGGCCCATGAGACACACTTACCTACTACCAACACAATTATTCTCCACCAACGACCCGTCCGATGGCTTCCATCCCGACTAGCGGACCACCACGTTTATCTGTTGCTGCTGCTGCTGCTGCTTCTGCAACACCCGCTGCGGAACAAACACGTACTATCGATCGGGCATCTGATTATAGCGAAGATGACGCCAGTGATCGTTCGGCGAGGGCTTCGCACGCTATAGCAGCAGTCCTCATTTTCGGTCCTCCAGCGACACGCACGAAGGTGAACGCCGCCGCAATGTTCGGCCCGAAGATGTCCGCTGTCTTGGCCTGCTTCACGAAATGTTCACCGACGGTTTTGTGCGGCCGAACAAGGGCAAGATCGCAAGGAGCGTCGTCTGTACGCTCACAACGGCGTCAAGGCTTTGATCAGACCTTTTCACAAGACCACGAAGCACAGTGGACGCTGGTTCTCGCCGCGAGCAGCAGATCAGCACAGGCGAAGAGTCCGCGCGCAGAGGCGCTCGTCGAGGTCATTGCTCCTACTACTGACGCATTATTAATCAGGGCTTGTCATGGGCCGTTGGTCCGGGCCGGGCCGGGCCGGGCCGACAAGAAAAATTTGATGGGCCGGGCCGGGCCGGGCCGATTTATTTTTAAATGTGATGGGCCGGGCCGGGCCGGGCCGAGATTTTTGAAAATGT
>JAYJMJ010280367.1:0-11774 GCA_036873875.1 Laminaria ephemera
AGAAATATCTCTGCATGGGATTGACCAATTTTAGTGGGAAAAAGGGCAAAAGGATAAAGCACATCAGGGTAATAACACGGCTGAAGCATGTGATTTTATTGGGCATGAGGCTTCTCTGACCAAGGGCACCCCCAATTCAAAATTAAAATCTAATTTGGGGCCTCAGATTACTTTCAGAGATGCCTCATTTTCCCATCTGCATCTGCCCCCATTCCTTGTCCTTCCAATATTTTTGTCCCTGCTCCCATAACTTGCCGGACCCCAAAGTTTTTCTGTTTTCACTGACCCAATGTGATTTTGCCACTAGGCCTGATCAGCCTAAATGGCCATTTTAGAATATATCTAAATGTTGTTTGACCAGTAGGTCTGACAATTCGAAATGGCTTTATAACAGGGTTTAAGGGGCAGCTGTGATTTAACCGGGAGGCCTGATCTGCCAATATTACTGTATTCAGGTGTTTAATGGTTATATGTTGTTTTGCCGGTAGCCAAACAATATCAAAATGACTATGTTACCAAGTTGTGTTCAGTCCCCTTAAATAGGGCCCCCCTATAAATGGGGATATCCCTAAATTAAGTCCGGCCCTTTCTTAGGGGGGGTGGGGGGCTAAATTAGGGATGTTCCCTAAATATGGAACACAGAAATATTTTGAAATCAGTGGTAACCATGGCAGCTCATGAAAACCATGATGTTACAATCAAAGCAGTTAATCCCACCCCTGCCCTTATTAGGAGTGTGTCCCATATATGGTAAAGTAGTTAGTCCCTAATTACGGAACATCCCTTTTATGGGAACATATCGGTCACAAATTAGGGAACATCCCTAAATAGGGACCAACCCATTTATAGGGCCCCCCTATAAAAGGGAATACCCTATTTATGGGGCCTGTACCCAGCCTGGTTACACTGTGTAAGAGGTACATATGATTTTGCCTGTAGGCCTTACCAACCTAAAAGGCCTCTCTATAGGGCTTAAGGTAAATAGGGGATTTTGCCTGTATCCCCAAACTGCCATAATGACTATACTTGACTATTAAAAAGGTTAAGGGTATTTTGCCGGTGGCCCTACTAAAGGCCTTACCAACCTAAAAGGCCGCTCTATAGGGCTTAAGGTAAAGAGGGGATTTTGCCTGTATCCCCAAACTGCCATAATGACTATATTTGACTATTTAAAAGGTTAAGGGTATTTTGCCAGTAGCCCCGAGGTGGGAAATGACTTCAGAAGACTGTTGAACACCTATTCCGCGAGATCATCGAAGATAGGACAATTGAATTGTCCTAGTAGGACAATAGGGACAAGTCAAATTTCGACCTCTTTTAAAAAATTATTCTCCTATCCTCAAAATTCGAGTACACGTTGGTGATTTCAAAACTATGCTTGAAATCATTATCAGACTTTTTAAACAGAAATTAGAGGTGTTTTTCTAAAAAAGGTGGACAATAGGACAAATAATTGTCCTTTTGTGGACAACTACTGGACAATTATGAATTGTCCAGTAGGACACCCCCGAGGACAGGTAGGACACCCCCTAAGACAATTGGTAGGACAATTCAAAAGGACAACTGTAGGACAACTGTAGGACAACTGTAGGACAACTGTAGGACAACTATAGGACAATTATAGGACAATTATAGGATAACCGGGTTTGCATTTGGAAATTGAGAAATAGTATGTTCTCTTTAGTGTTTGGGCTCAATAAACTATTACCCTGATTCAACTTGTCATTATTATTGTTATACCTATTTACAATATAATCCACCAAGTGTTTTACCCACAAACGTATAGGAATACAGTGTTCGTTTTAACTAATAACATTTAATCTGGTCTAAACTGCTTTCACAGACATACATATGTTAACAGACATAATTTCATAAAGAAATGATAACCTACAGAATATAAAGTATAAACACATGCGTGAAAACTCAAAAAACAATGGACGCGAGCTGAATAACTCAAAATATGTACATTTTACAGCAGTAATCGGTAATGTTATAAGTATTCCTTGATGAGAAAGACATTTATCACGTGTGATTTGTTTTTATAATAGAGACACACCTCACATTCATTACATTGACTAGATCTACGGTGGCTACATTGCTAGGATACTTGTTTCTAGGTTGATATGCTATATTCACATGTCACGTTACAACTCATTCAATTCAGATATGTACAACTTCGTAAAAACTCATCTTGGATCATACACATCATATTCATTGGAATGCACTGTTACTTGGATAACTATGTTTACTTGGATAACTATGTTTACAATATGTAGAGGACTTTACAATTACCCCTCCCTTAAAAAAAGGGTGGAGTGTTGGATGCCGTCCCCCTCCATTATTAATTGTATAATTAGTCGGAATTCTGCCAGTTTTCAGTCCCATAGAGCGCGACCTTTCGTTCTATGAACAGGTCGGCAGCGTGTCCACTCAAATATGTGTATATGGAGTTCTTCTTATGAATGACCGCGCATCTTGCTACTAACTGGCAAGGTAATACTCTGGCTTTGCCCAATAAAGGGCAGTTTACAAAGTGCAAAGAAGTTGCCACCTGAACGCAGGTGAAAAATTGGCAACTAGCTTCACCAAATTTTTGCCCAGCCCCTATAAACTTGGTTAAAAATATATCTCCCTGATGTTCAACCAGAGCATGATCTTTAGAAGCAAAATATAAAAATGGAGAGGACTGACCCACTGCACCCTTGACCACAAGATGGTCGAAAACATAAAGGCCGCGAGTCCCCTGGCTCACAAAGGGCCTCTTCCGGGTGGTAGGGAACTGACTCTTCATCACTGAAACATAAAATGGTCAGTTGTTAACATCCTGGCTATATGGGGTATAAATAATTAAGCTATTTAAACTTATATTCAGTAATTATCAGAATAATTAACCGAATAATTGTTCTAACTAAATCCAAACTCACACACCTCAAACTCCCACGGCAAACCACACTTACAGCTACCTCAACCCTTATCATGGTTCAAACCCTTAGACTAAAAACATACCTGCCTTGCTCCTCTTACCACCACTTTTCCGTTGGACTTTGGGTTTGGCTTTGCCTGTCTTTTCAGTGACGGGTTCCTCCCCAGATGTTGTGTCCCCGGACTGCTGATCGGCGGCTTCCTGGGTGGGCTCGGCTGTCTCAATGTCTAACAAGTCCGCCAGTCGCATGGCCGCCGGATGGTGCTTGGGAGGCACCCTCTTCCGAACTGGCCTTCCCGAGGTAGTTTTCTGAGAATGAGCCTTCCCAAAGTGCAAGCCACTGCAGCCGGCAAACGCCTCGTTCAGCTCGCCTTCCCCCATCTCACCTTCGGCCAGCTCAGCTTCTTCACGGGTGGCTTTTTCCCGGGCGGCTTTTTCCCGGCGCTCAGCAGCTTTCTCCCGTAAAGTGCGGACTGCCTTTCCCACTTTAGTCTGCAGTGGGGTCCTCCTACCGGGGGTAGGGGGCCGACTAGCTGGCGGACCAACTGCTGAAAGAACATTATGAACTCATTAGCACAGATGGTGAGTGCAAGAATACATCTTCTTCAACAAGGGTGGGGTCAATGGTCGTAGGGGGGAGTTTGCTTTTATATGGAGCCTACCTGTTATCGCACCTCCTAATTCCTTTTCTATCTGTTTGTCCTTCTGGACCTTCTTTTCGGCCACCTCCCGAGTCTCCGCCATCCCCTTAAGCCTTTCGGACTCAAGGCCTTGACGTTTGGCCAGCAGTTCCTCCGTCTGCTTCCGGGCTTCCTCCACGTCCGCGGGAGAGCCGCCGTCGGGGTGAGCAGTTAAGGGCAACTGACTGAGCGAGATGCTAGCACGGACGACCGCCTGCAAGCCAATGGCATACAGCAGCTCTGGCTTCGGCATCTTATCCTCCTTGGTCTTCTTTCCATTCTTTGCGTTCTTCCCCTGCCCTTCCTCTGAGGTGGCTGATGAAGTTGCCTCCGGAACAGCATCCGTCAGGTCCATGCTGGACGGCGCAGAGTCCTGTAACGCCGGTGTGATGGAGGCTCCATCTTGGGGGATGGATGTCACCTGGTTAGAAACCCCGGTGGGACATGGTGCGGTTGACATCACAGAGTCCGCTGGCACCGGTGTGCTTGGGGCACTAGCCGGTGTGGACGGGCCAGCCTCTCTGGAGTCAGATGGCGAGTGTGACTGCACGGAGTCTGCTGACCCAGGCTTCCGGGATCCACCATCTATGGGAGGGGATGGCGCCTGGGACGGTTCTATGGAGGTTGATCGGGAGCCTGACATCCCCGAGTCCGCGGGAGGAGGTGTCTTGGCGGCATCAGGAGATATCTCCTGTCCTGTCTCGCTGGAGTTGGCGGGCGCGCGAGCGGAGTTCTTTGGGTCAGTTTGATTCCCGACCAGCTGAGTCGGTTGGGAAGATGTGGCAGTACATCTCTCTAGCTGGACAGTCAATTCACGGCGCGGTATATCTGAAAAATAATAAAAATTCGGAATGAAATACTTTTCAGTTGTCCTACTAATTGTCCTCCCCATGTTAAGCATATGGGATTTAATTGTCCTACTAATTGTCCTATACTTGTCCTATAATTGTCCAAATAATTGTCCTATTGTCCTACTAATTGTCCTCCCCATGTTAAGTATATGGGATTTAGTTGTCCTACCAATTGTCCTCCTAATTGTCTTATCATTGTCCGCATAATGTTTATAGCCTCGGATGAGTGTCTACACAAATAGAGTTAGTTACAGTTGCTTACCAAAGATAATAGGGCTGTGACGCTTCTTCGGTGTTTCCACTGCAGGTGAGGTTTCCCGGCTGGGAGGGGGGCGGATTATCTTAGGGCTGCGCGGACTTCCTGGAGACCTGGACGGACTCCTGGACTGGCCCCGCCAGGTACGTGTCTTCGGACGTGTACCATCTGACGACAAATTCTCCGGGCTGGATTCCTCTTCCTGCAAAGCGCGGACAGCCCGAGGTTTGATGGGAGTCCCATCCTGACTGAGGTGCAGCATTATCGGACTGTCTCCGCCTGTGGTTGCAGGTGTCTGAGGTGTTTGAGGTAGGGGTATAGCAGGAGGACCGTCGACTCTGACAGGAGAACCAGGTACACAAGGCATACATGTGGGCGTTGTGGTGCTGAGACCGATTGCAGCCAGTGCGGCATCACAGTCCGCCACACGTGCCTTATCTGGAAGGAATAGAAAAAAAATAGTAGTTTGTTTTTTATTTGGTTCCTCAAAAGAAACAACAATTACAGTGGAACTTACGTTGCGTCAAAGGTATCTCTGTTCCACTGACTGTCGTTTTCTCCGTGAGGACGGGATCCATCACCACTGGAGGAAGGTTCCTCTCCGCGGTCAGGGCTATTTGAGTTTCTGAAAAAAGAATATGTGTGGTATAAGCGATTGAAAATGGGACTCGATTCGGACAATGAAATACTCTAATCATCTAAGGGCTAATTACCACCAGTTGTGATGTCATCCAGCGTCTCTACATGGGCAACGGTCATAGCGATTGATGTTGTCATTGGTGCGGGAGGAGCTGGTTTGGGTGCTGAAATGAGAAGAAGTCCATAATCATATATTACTAAAAGAACAGTTGTCTTACTAATTGTCCTCCCCATGTTAAGCATATGGGATTTAGTTGTCCTACTAATTGTCCTACTATTGTCCTCTAATTGTCCTATGAATTGTCCGACTGACTATAACCAACAAGTTAAAGTCAAATCAAAAATGTACATTGGTAGTTACCTGTGCGTCTGGCCCTACGTTGGGCTGCTTTCGCCTTCTTCTTCTCGGCTGCAGTGAGGGCTGGTCGGACACCCTCGCCTGTCATGGGCGCTCCTCCATCATTGACATCATTGTCGTCGGCGGCCCGTATCAAGTTAGCTTCCGCTGAAAAGAGAGATTCATTATATTTTCCAGAAATTAGCACCAACGGAGAGAACTTAAATTGGCACAGAATTTATTTGTTTTACCAGGTGCATTGATAAGGGCTCCTTTGAATACGTATTGTTCGCGCATTATCGCTGCCTTCATCAGGCAAATACACATTGGGGAGGAACAGCGGTCACAAAACCTGGCAAGTACCCTGGCATTACTGGATTTAGCGTGGATAGTTGATGTGATTTTGTACTGGCATTCAGGTCGTATTTCACCGGAGCGGCAATGTGGGCAGGTACATGAGGTAACTCTGTGTGCAAGCTCATGCAGGTTCCCGGTACCCACCGCTGCATGCAGTTTAAATGTTCCATACACCGAGGCAAGGTCCTCAATAACAAGTTCACGCCGGAGATAAAAAGTCACAGTGTAATCAAACGCATCCACCCATCCATAGTGGATCCGCGATCGTTTACGCTGCTTTGCCCAATGGTAAAAAGTGCCAGCATTGCTGACAAGTTTACCTTGTTTGGTAGCCTCGTAGGCATCTCTTTTAAGTGTGCCACCAACACCATCACAAGGGCCCTTACCATGGCCCGCTTCTAGGTAATGCCATTGGCACTCACATTTAAATATGCGTTTGTGATTGGCAATTACCCAGAAGATGAACTTGTTTCGGTATTGGCTGGTTGGCCCGTCCGTCACATAGTAAACACGTTTTACCTCATAAGTCGGAAAGATCTTAGGTACGTCAACCTGGAAGAATTTCTTCAAAATTGAAAATACCATGATTGAATCTTTCTTATCGCAATGAGACAAGTAACAAACCGTTTCATGCTTTGTGGACTCAGTTTCACGGTCATGGTAGTAGACTACCATAGGGTGAATGCAGACAACACTCTTGTTCCAATGTGCGCATTGGGTGACAGAACTGCCATCTCTACAAGAGTAGCTCTCTGCAAAATCCATATGGATAGCCAGCTCACCAGGTTTAAGAGAGTCTTTTATCTCCTTTGTAGCTACATATTGGGCCTTAACACGGTGCACATGTTCTTTAAATGCTGTAAACTCGGTGAGGAAATAGCGCCTAAACTGTCCAACCTCCAAGAAATGCTTTAGCATCTGGTGCCGTTCCTTCTTTATGAACGGGTCCATATGCTTCGCCCACATGCCAAAGATAACCTTCCCTGTGCCAAGGTGATGCATCATTTCCTCAATGTCAGAAAGTTGGTGATCCCTCACAAATGAATCAGGTCCAGGACAGAAAGTGGTGGGATGTTTGTTCTGCTGGAGTTTGACACGGAGGCCCTGCAACAGGTGCGCAAAGTTCTGATGTTGCGTACACAGACATTCACGCATTTTCAAGAACGAGACAAGCTGCACGAACGCGGGGCGAGCAGAATAAAATGTCGTCGCTGACACAATGCGGCCCTTGGCCTCAAACACATACTTCTCATATATATTAGCGATTGTGTCCGTAAGCACATAGTTCTGCACCTTGTACTTGCCTGCATAAGTACCTGTAACCAACTCAGAAATACCGGGGATGTCTGGCAAGTTAGCCATCAAGGTGTATTCCGCCTTGCCTGCACAGCAGCGTGCATTATCTGGACGCATGTAAAAGGTTACAATGTCCGCTAGTTGCTTGGGGGTTACACGTCGTTTGTTCACTCGGGATGCCTTATCAGAAGCTTTACGACGTTTGTAGAAGGATGCTGATAGCTTGTAACGCTTGAAAGACAACTGCTTGGCGAATCTGGTCTTTAGCCTAGAGTTCTGAAAGACTTCTTCTTGTAACATGGCCTCAAAGATGGGCTGCACCTCGTCAGTGCGCGCGTCTTGCATGCCTTTCATGGCCACCCTGGTCGTGTAGTACAACTCTAACGAACGCTTCACTTTACTGCCAATTTTTTTTGGGTTCAAGTTGGACGCGCGAAGAAGGCGATTGGTGCGTGAACGAGGTGTGTAGCAGCTGCCGGGGGTGCTGGGCGTACCGGGGGTAAATAACAAAGCTGGCTTACCTTCCAAGTCTCTGTTGAGCCTCTTCAGGGTCGCCACCTGCTTTTCCAGCTTAACCCTATCCTTCTTCGCCTGTTCAAGCTCCTCACGCATGTCTACGTTAGAGGCCTCCCTGCGTGCACATAGTCGTTTCAGCTCCTTGATCTCCAAGCTCTGCGTCAACAGTTCAACTCTAGAATGGACGACCTCCTTTGCCTGCTGGAGCCATTCCTCGTTTAGGTTGGTTGTGAGCATGTCACCTGTAAGAAGAAAGGGAGAATGAAAACTTAACTAACGTCACTTAATTGTCCTACTAATTGTCCTCCCCATGTTAAGCATATGGGATTTAGTTGTCTTCATGATTGTCCTATGATTGTCCTATAATTGTCTTTTATTTGTCCTATTGTCCTACTAGTTGTCCTCCCTATGTTAAGCATATGGGATTTAGTTGTCTTCATGATTGTCCTCGACTTGTCCCATAGGACAATTATACACACACTTGTCGTTTTGCCATTAAACATGTATAGTGAAAATACAAGAATTACTTACCAAGGCGAGGGCCGGTGGAAGGACTTGAAAAGTTGATTTGCCGTGGATCAGTAGCCGCGAATCCGGTTGGTGTTGGAGAAAAAGTCTCACCTACATCGTTATTGTTCCTTTCCTGTTCTCTTGCAGCTTCTGCTTTTCGCTGTTCCGCTTCTTCTTTACGTTTTTTCTCTTTTCTCGCTTCTTCAGCTTTTTTCTTCCTCTCTTGCTCTTGTCGCTCCATCTCCGCTTTTTCTTCCTGTAACCTTTTCTTCTCCGCGGCCTTTTTTGCAATACGTGCCACCTCCTCTTTTTCCTCCTTTTCAGCCAGAAGTAAATCAGCTTGCAGTTTGGCTCGCCTTTTAGCAATCTCTGACAACCCTGCTGGTTGTGGGTCGTCGGGAATGGGTACAATGGGTACAATGGGTACGTTGCTGTGGGCCACAGCAGCCGCGTACCCTTCCGGGTCCGCATCAAGGGAGGGTAGCTCGCGTGGCAAGGGAGAGAGGGACCCCCTACTCCCTACTTCAATTTCCAGGACTTGTTGAGCGTCCTGAAAGTCGAACATGTCCCTTGATCCAGCGTCATCGCCGCACACAGGGCTGCTTATACGCGGACGTGATGTACTACCACCATCCAGGAGAGGAGAGGTAGCTTTGCGCTTGACCGAGCGTGAGCGTGATGAATGGACAAACTGGGGAGACCTACTTCGACTCCTGCTCTCCGGCTTCACATATCTGTGGTGAGGGTCACCAACATAACTGCGAAAGCTGTGTAGGGAGCTATCACGGTGGTAGGAGCGGCTGCGGGAATGACTGCGAGAGTGACTGCAAGAGTGACTGCTGCGAGAGTGATGGTGTTCACCCTGCGGATAGTACCGGCGATCCATTGAGATGTCCTGGCGAGGGGACGGACTCCTTGAATGGCTACGGTGGCGCATGGGGATCCGGTCCGTAGAAGGGTGGCGGGAGCGGGAGCGACTCCTCCGGCGGCTGATGTCACCTTCACGCCTACTATATTCGGGTGACCGCTTGTCGTACTGGGAACGGGGGGTGACGGAGGATGCGGCAGAGCTGGAAACAGAAAAATGATACATAAATAAAGAGATTCTCCTGATGTATGCTTGACAACCTCTAAAAAATAATCATACACTCTCACCTTGGTCGCGAGCTGGACGGGGCCCTGGAGAGTATTTCAACCGAACCAGCAGAGCTGATGAGAAAAAGAGAGAACCATTGTAATAAGTAAAGAGGGCAGACCCTAAGAAATCCACGGGAGATAAAGTTCACTCACTTGCAACGACTTTTCCGCCCTTCGTTCTCTTCGTCAGTCTCATCCGGTGGATTGGATTTCTTGGCCCTCTGCCTCTGCTTGGCCATGCGTTGCTTCTCACGTTTTGCTTGGGCAGCTGGGCTGAAAGAAACCAAAGAGTAATTTTGAAGCCTGCGCTCAGCCTAGGGAGGACAAGTAGATCTGATTAATGACAACTGGGCGATGTTATAACTAAACTAAAACCATTCTAAGATACTCACTCTTCAAAGGATTCTTTACGGGGACGACCAATCTTTTTCTTGCCCTGAGATCCTGTAGACCCTGTGGAGCGCGGAGTTGCAAAGTCTGGGTCGTCCTCCAACTCCTGGGCGGCGGCCGCTTCCTTGTCGAGCTCTGCGAGGAGCGCATCTTCCTTCTCCTGGACCGATTTACTGCGGACTGAGCTTGGAGGACCTTTATAACATGGTCTGAAGAAATGAATAAATGCAGGATTAGGATGGAGAACATTATTGTCAGACGAAATCACTTAAGTAGCGAACCCCTCACCATAAAAAATATAATGTAAATAACTGGAAGAAAATTCAATATCATCTAACTACCATGCCGAAAAGAACTGGGGATGAAATTGTAATGAAATTTAATCGCAGATTTCGGGGTCTACCTACTAACTTACTTACTTACTTAATTATATACTTACTTACTTACTCAAAATCGCTAAAAGTTAATAGAACATTAACATAACAGACAATTAGTAATAGATCTGAGTGGCATTCCACATGCTGCATTCGGCACTGACTTACTTTTTCGCGGACATCTTGTTATCGCTAAAAATTTACTTTTTAGCTGTTTAAAACTCTGTGAAGTGAAATAAAGAGGTACAGGGTTTTAATAAATGATACTTGGAGTTGTCCTTATTACACTTTTCATAGAGGACAATTAATTGTCCTATAGAGGACAATTAATTGTCCTATGGAGGACAATTAATTGTCCTATAGGACAAGTGATGGTCCGAATTGTCCTCGATCGGCCGAAAAACAAAAGTTCTAAAAAACAAGGAAACAACCCTAACAGCCAGGAAGGAGTGATTAAACAGTCATGGTAACATCAGTGGGCGTCGTATGGTACCTTTAAATTGAGAAAATCTTTAACTGGGGCTGAAATATGGCCTACGAAAAAAGCGTAAAATGGAATAGCTAATAAAAGTCAACACAGTGCCCTAATAATTTTTTGGGACCCGCCAAAAATTCGAGTACATCACACGTAACGATATAAAACACTTTGAATTGACAGAGACCCTGTAACGAAGCAATGTAAATTATTTTTCATTTTGGCTCTTGAGTTGTCCTCAATTGTCCACCGTGGACAAGTGGGTGGACAAGTGCAAATAATTGTCCAAAATTTCGACTTGTCCTATAGGACAAGTCAATTGTCCACCCCTAAAACGGAGTTGTCCTCAGTCACGTGACCGCTGACGCGAAAGTGCCCTAGATTGAATTTGAAATATGACGCCATCTTTAAACCTCAACGTATGAATAGAACACGGCATAAAACGTCTAAATACAAGAAATCAGGCGTGTAACATTACGGATAAGGGGCAAATTTTGAATCCTGAACTTTGAAATTTACTTGTCCACCAATTGTCCACCCCCAATTGTCCACCAAAAACAGAAAAAAGACGAAAAAACCACCTACCGTACTTGTGATGTGCACGGAACGTTTGCAGCTGACTGCCTGTGTGTCACGTGATCTGACGTCAGCCGGATGTTTTTCTACTGGGCGGAAATCGGCGAGGAAAACATTTCTTGTGACTCTGTCCTCACTGGACAAGTGATGGACAATAGGACACATGGACACTTTGAGGTTTTTCGCGGATATTTCCGTGATTACGGCAGGTACGCACATAAACGAAACGGATTTACGTAGGGAAAATTACGGCGGTTTCAGAAATACTAAATTTATTCAATTTTACGATTTGACTTGTCCGAAGGACAACTACTTGTCCTCAAAAGACCGTCGATGATCTCGCGGAAATAGCGATATGCACCCTATACAATTGATCTCACCTCTAAACTAACCCTTTATTATCCTGCTCATCCCTGAACTCGCCCTACCTTATCGCTCTATCCTCTACATTAATCAG
>JAYJMJ010280374.1:0-11774 GCA_036873875.1 Laminaria ephemera
CGGCTGATTGGCATTGGCAGCTTATTACTTAGTGATATCTATGCCGGTGTTCCAGGTGCTTCCCTGAGTGGCAATTTGTTTATCCCCACCGAATTCTTAAATACACATCTGGGCGTATTATTAACACAAGGGTCAGCAAGTCTGGATACACGCCCCTGGCTTGGTGTCTCTCTTAACGAGGGATTTCCAGACTTGCAGGTCGCCAGAGTTTCATTAGAGAGTCCGGCAGAGAAAGCTGGATTAAAAGCGGATGATCTGATCATTGCGATCAATAACAAACGAGTCGCCACGATGCGTGATTTTTATCAGGCACTGTGGCAGGCGGGGCGGGCAGGGGTAGAGGTCGAACTGCTGGTGTCACGAGAGGGACAGCTGCAAACACTTTCTGCAGCATCAGCCAGCCGTGACAGCTGGCTGATTCAATAAGCTATAGCTTTGCGGCTGCAGATTTAAACAGAATGGGTGATTCGTCTGGCGCCTGCTTTGCAGGTAGCGCTGCCTGAGGCGCGGCATAGAATACCGGGTCGCGATCATCAACGGTTTTTTCAAACGGCTTTTTCATTTGTACGTTAGTGCCGCTGGCCTCTGCCTGTTGTTGGGCCTTATGCAATTGCTTTGCGGTCTCTTCAGACCACGGAAGTTTATAGGATCGGGGTTCGCTAATTTCCGGCAGCTGCAGCCACAAGTAGATTCCCTCATTCTCTTTCAGCAGTGAACTCAGGACATCGACTTCTTCCAGTTGGCTATGTGCAGTCTCAAGTTGCATTGGTTTCGGGCGGCTTAGAATATCGTTCAGGCCGCTGTAGCCCAATGGCAATAGCAAGGCAACACTGAGCAGGGCCGCTATTTTAATCTTTACCGAACGCGGTGCCCAGATTGCTATCGTCGCGAGCAGGGACAGCAAAAGTGCGCCTATAACAAACCAATGAGTAGTAACCGTCATGATTTTCTATTCCGCAGTTTCTTGGGCAGGTTATGCACGCTGCCGGCAACGAGGTCCGCGTTGTCGTCTAGATTAAAACGAAAAACGGTAGACTCCTCGCCCTGGTGGGTTAGATCAAGCTTGCTCACCAGGATTTGCTTGGCAGATTTATAACCCGGTTTTTTCAAGCTGACCACGATAGTCGTGGGTATGGGGTACACGGCAGCCGGGTTTCGGTAGAGATGTACGTTGACTGCGTATTCACCTTCAGGCACACCGCGAGAATAAGTGAATTCATAATTCAACCCGGTTAAATCAGCGGTATCACCCAAATCATCGCGAAGCAGATTAAATACCTGGCCCCCTTTGTTGGAGTAACCAACCGGTACATCGCCTGGCGCTTCGACCCAGAGATCAACATCTGCGTTGATATCATCCGGCCAGCGTAGTTCTACTGTCAGGTTTCCGGGTGACTTGGACGTATCTTCTGCAACTGCTTTGGGGTTAATGTGTGGCAACAGCAGCATGACCAGAGTGACGAAGCCTGCCAGAGCCAGCATGATGACATCACGAAAAAGCGTAGAGGTGCTTTCTTCGTCAAAGAGATCTGAATCACGCATCTTTTTCTACCGCTTCGTGCAAAGCGCTTATCAGTAACACGGTGCCACCCGTCAGTAACTGATAGTTAGCCATTAACCACATATTAAAGATTGAGCCAATCAACGTTGTATAGAGCGCGGTAGACATTCCCTGAATGAGTGTCGACACCATGGGTGCGATCGCGTTTACATCAGCAGCCTTTTCCGGATCAACACCGGATAAGGCGATGATGAATCCCAAGACAGTCCCGATCAGTCCCAGTAGAACCAGAGTGTTACCCAGGTGCCGTACCACTGAAATTCGTTGTGCCAGACGCAGCCTCATCGAGTCACTAATCACGGCCCGGCTCTCTGGATGTTCGGTATCACATGCTTTGAGTAAATGGCTGACTCGCGGCGACCTAATGCCCTGAGCACTTTTCACAGCATCAATTTCGAAATTGGTTTGCCATGTTTTCTGCGCGCTAATGACCAACCCGACCAGAAACACAAAAAAGATAACGACTGAGAGGTAAGTCTGATCCGCTTGAACAACCTTGGTGACATACCCCTGGGAAAATGCCACGCTTAGCAGAGCGAAGGCGAATAGGTTGAGTAGGGAGAATCTGAGCAAAAGCAGTGAGCGATGAGGATCGCGGACAGCTGTAAGGTATGATTGCAAACCAGGGTCTGTGTTAACGCTCTGATCGGCACCGGCAATTACTTGAGCCATGGAAACCTCTTTCTTTTGTGGCAGCTCTAAGAATTAGACCTGCATCACTGTTAACGATGATCTGTGCCGCAACTTGAGTTGTGATTTCAATCTAATCGCTAATTTTATTGATGTTTTTACGATAATTTTTGTGCGTTATATCTCTTTACGGTGTGCAGCGCAGTGTTTGTGCCATTCGGTTTCCAGTTGAACTGATGAGCGCTATGATCAATGAAACGTAGGTGTGTTATTGCAGTGGTTGGTATCAGTAGAGACTTGAAATACCATACGGCGAGTGATTAACAATTCCAGGCAAGCCTAAACTGAAAAGGGAAACAGCCATGCAAGTTCAGGAAATTACCCCCATCTTAAATGTCTCCAACATTCAGGAATCGTTCGTCTGGTTTGAAAAAATCGGTTGGAAAAAAGGCTGGGAGTGGGGAGAGCCCGTCGGGTTTGGAGGCGTATGCTCTGGTAAGTGTGAAATATTCCTCTGTGAGAACGGGCAGGGAGGCCGGGGTAAAGGGAGTCAGATCACAACATTTGATGCACCGGAGAGTGAGACTGCGGATAAAGGCGTATGGATGTCTCTGTGGGTGGAGGATCTTGATTCGGTCTATGAACACTGCAATTTGCAGGGAATAGAAATTACCTGGGCGCCCACCGATATGCCGTGGAACGTCAGAGAGATGCACATAAGGCACCCGGACGGTCATGTATTTCGCATCAGCCAATCGTTAACCGATTAGCCCACATGGGGCGCAAGGCGATAGATGTTTTTTGCGAAACCGCCTTGTGAATAGGTAAAGTAACGGGATAGGCCCGTTTGTCAGTTAGTGGTGTGTACATTCCCATCAGACGAACCGTATTTTCAACAAGTCGGGTTATCCCACAGTATCAAGCCTGGCACGTGGCAGGCTGTGCTGGCCGCCCGTATAAAGTAACCGGCTCTGGACTCTTTTCGCTGAGCGGCCATTCGGTGTATCCATCGCCTCACAGAAAGTGTGATGTTATCTATTGTGACATCATTATTAACATCGCTAGTGTAATGTGCAAAATATCACGCCTGTGCTACGGCATGGAGTGTGCTCGCGAGTATTTCCGGGCATTGGTGTAAACAGGTTTTATCGATAACCGGAACGGAAGGGATCCAGGGGTTTGTCCGATTCTGTATGTCATTGCCGATGAATACAAAAACCACCAACGGAAATACCTTATGAGAGCACAATTACTAACCGCAGCGATTATCACTGCCTGTAGTGCGTGGGGTCTTGCCCATGCAGAAGACAATATGATGTCTTTTATTCCTCATGCGAAGCCCGGTGAGTGCTACGCACGAATCATGATACCACCCGAATTCCGTACCGAAAGCTCTACGGTTGTGATCAAGGAAGCAACCGAATCTCTTCGGATTGTGCCACCAACGTATGACTGGGTTGAAGAGCAAGTGGTGGTCAGTGACGCGGCCACTGATCTGCAGGTAGTGCCGGCAACCTATGGGACAGAAACTGATGTTGTGGAAATATCACCTGCTTCATCGCACTGGGTCACCGGATCAAAATACAGCACTATAGAGGCGAGTCGGGGATTACTGGCGCTGGCTGCAGCGGGTGGTGCAGATCTGGACGCTGCCAATGGTGGACAATGCTATCAACAGTATTACGAAGCACCGACCTTTAGCGAGGTCACAGAGAGAGTGCTGGTGTCGGAAGCCTCAGAGACAATCAAAGTCATCCCGGCCCGATATGAGTGGGTGGAAAAGCAGGAAATCGTAGCAGCGGCAAGCCGCAAAATGGTTGAAATACCTGCGGTGTTTGACACGGTTTCAGAAAGAATCAAAGTTGAAGATGCAAAAGTTGTGTGGAAAAAAGGCCGTGGCGCTGTCGAGAAAATTGACAACTCTACCGGCGATATTATGTGTCTGGTAGAAGTTCCGGCGGTTTATAAGACCGTTGAAAAAACCGTAATGAAATCTGCTCCGTCATCCAGGATGATTGCTGAGCCAGTTCAATACGACACCGTTCGTGTAAGAAAATTAATTGAACCGGCGCGTGAAGTTCGAACTGAAATTCCGGCTAAATATCGTGAAATCACCAAGCGTGTTAAAACGGCAGATGCACGTCACCTCTGGTCGATGCCTGATGATAGTTCGTTGTCTTCAGATGTGCGTAAAACCGGTAATATGATTTGCCTGAAAGAATCACCAGCCAAAACCACCACCGTCAGCCGAACGGTAGTAATGACTCCGGCTAGTGTGAAAAAGGTAGAGATTCCTGCCCGCTACCAAACCAAACGGGTACGCAAGTTAGTCACTGCCGCCACGGAATCCCGCATAGCGGTGCCTGCGATTACCCGACAGGTTGAGAAGCGTGTGAAAATTTCTGATTCCCGACTCGAGTGGGTACCGGTGCTGTGCGAAACTAACACTTCGGCATCGACGATCAAGCGTTTGCAGAATGCTCTTGGGGACTCTGGTTTTGAAGTTGGCGAGATCAACGGTGAGTTAAATCAATCCACCATGAAAGCGATTGAAAACTACCAGCGTAAACACGGATTGGGAACTGGCGGCTTAACGATCGAACTATTAAACGAGTTGGGTGTTAACCCCGGTTAGTACGTTGTAGAAAATTTGTAGGGTCATTGTTTATCTACGACTCTTTAAAAAAGGCCGCTATGCGGCCTTTTTTTTGTACAGTATCAATATACACCCGGATTGTTCGTGCCTGAGGTGATTTACCGGCTCGCGAGTCAAATTTCCGTTATTGGCACGATTTTCCTGTCACTTTACGTTGGATATTTGGCGTTAAAGCTTAAAAACTACAATCATTGGTCAGTCTATAAAATAATGTCACGGGTGGATTGAAAAAAGCAGATTATTTATACGCTCAATCGCTGGCGTCATTGAATTCAACACCTACACTTGTGTGTTAAGTATCGTTGTAATTTACATTATTCTATAGTTGAGTGAACAATGGCTTTGAGCAATTCCTATCATGATCAGTCTTTGAGACAGTTCAGAAAATCATCTACTTTGAACCTCCCAACAGTCTCTCTGGGTCTGTTCGGGTCAGTGTTGCTATTCAATGTGGCCACCGTATCTTACGTGGGAGCCGTACCCGCAAACTCATCGGCTGAGCCTGTGATCGCGTATGAGGTTACCCCGGTTGCGAACGCTGTCCATGATAGCTTTATCCCATCGACGCAGGCTGAACTCTTCGGTGAAGGGAACCACTCCTTTGGTATTGAAGTCGCCCAAAATACAGAGAGTAGCGTCACTGTAAGTGTCAGTAGTGATAATACGGTACTGCTTGCCAGAACACGTGAGTTGATGACCAAGGACAGTGAGGAAGTTGACTCAGTCGCTGCGCGGCTGAAAGAGATCATCAGAGCCCGCTTTGAAGCAGACACGCTAAATATCGAGACGATGTCACAGATTGATAGCCTGCGTAAGCAAGTAGCACAATTTGAATCTCTGTTGACAAGAGCCAATGGCCAAACTGATTCCCTTAACGCTGAAAAACTTGCCTTGCAGGAGCAGTTGAACCGGGTACTCAGTGAGCGGCAGACTGCTCAAAGTAAAATTAACGATCTAGCCAATCAGATGGAATCGCAGTTGGGTTCTGTTCAAGCGTTAAAATCTGAAACAGAGTCTTCAAGTCAGCTATTGGCTGAGAAAGACCGCGCATTGGATGAATTAACCAAGCGCTTAAACTCTTTGATTGCAGAGAAACTCGACGCCGAAAATCAGGCAGAATCCTTGAATTCCATGCTTGCTGATAATGAACAGCGTTTGCAGGAGTTACAGGATGAACTGGCTGATATGGTGGCTCAACGTGATAGCGTGGCAAATAACGCGTCTGCCACGGCTGCTGAATTGACTGAGGAAGCATCTGCCACCGCTGCGGTACTGGCAGAAAAGGAATCCAGTCTGTCTGATCTTCAGGCACGCTATGACAGTCTGCTGTCAGACAGCGAGGCTGCGAAACAGCAGCAATTGATGGTCAGCGCCGAGTTGGGTGAAAAAGAAAGCGCCTTCTCTCAACTGGTTAGTGAATTGAAAGAAGTGGCCTCTCAGCGAGATAGCGCACTGGGGAGTGGGTCAGAACTTCAAGCGCTTGTAGATCAGAAGGAAGCTGCGATTTCTGACTTGCTACAACAGGTAAATCAGCTTGCCGCTGAACGGGATGCTGCTAATAGCGAGATTACAGCAGTTAACGAAATGTTGAATCAAAAAGTGGATCACTTAGACGAGCTTCAAATGAAGCTGAGTCAACTTAACACTGAGAGGGATTCAGTGGCAGATCAATTGTCTATGATGCAGGGTAAGTTCGATGAGGTTGATGTGCTTGCAGGTAACGTTCAACAGGAACGTGATGATTTGGCCAATACACTAAGCCTGCTGGAGTCGGAAGCGGCGGAATACAACAGTGCTTTCATCACTGAAAAGCAGGATCACGCTAACACCCGTGCAACCGCTGATGCACTTGAAAAAGACATCGGGGACCTACAGAGAGAATTGGTGGAACTGACCACTGAGCGTGATGAATTATTAAGTGAGAAACAACACTTAATCGCCACCTCTAATGATTTGAATAGTCGTATAAGTGGTTCGGAACAAGAGCTTGGTACCCGGCAACGGGAGTTACAAGCTTCTCTGACTTCTATCTCGAATTTGAATGGACAAATCAGTGCATTGACCCATGAGCGTGAGACTGGTCGTGCCATCATCGCCAATCTGGAGGGTGAAATTGCATCCGTTCAATCTGAATTAGCGCGCACAAAAGAAGACGCGCAAGTACAGTTTCTGGCAAGCAGTAATGATTTTGAAGATCAACGTGCCTTGATAACCGCTGAGTTGGCAGATCGGAACCTGAAGATTGGAAACCTACAGGACGGTGTTGCTGCACTTGAGGGTGAATTGCACAACATCAGGGCTGGCCGTGAAAGCGATATCGCATCACGTGACAAACAGATCGCTGACCTCAAAGCCGAAATGGATAGCCTTGACGGTAAACGTCTGCGAATGACCGGATTAAAAACTCAGGGCGACCAGAAGCTTGGTGAGTTGAGAGCCGAGATCGCAGGCCTTGTTGCGCGGCGGGATATCGCGAATGACAAGCTTGGCGAAATTAAATCCGTAAATCAGAAGCTTACCGCCGATCTGGATGCAACCAGTAAAAAGCTGAAAGATGTGACTGACGAAGGTGCCCGGCAGCTTGCGCTTCTCAAGACAAAGATCACTACCCTCGAAACCGGTGCAGATACAGCTGCGAAAGAACTCGGTGAACTGAATAGCCTTAACACAGCATTGGAAACCCGTCTGGCAGAAACCCGCTCTGAGCTTGAGTCTGTTACTGATGAAGGGGCGCAACAAGTCGTCGCCTTGCAATCGAGAATTGGTGAATTAGAACAAGCCAATGCAGGATTGGTTGAGAGTCAATCTATCGCGGCGGATCAGATTAGTAGTCTTGAGCACGTTAATCATGGCTTAAGTGCTGAACTGGAAGCTGCAGAAGCGGCGAACCTGTCATCACTGGCAGACATTGAAAAATTAACGGCGAATTTAAATGGCTATGAGTCAGAATTGACGATTGCCAATCGCAAACTCATGCAACTGGAAGCCGCGCAAAGGTTTGCCGAGCAAGAACGTGATGCCGTAATCGCCGAGGCGGAATCGTTACGAGTGTCATTAACTAACGAGCTCAATACAGCCAAGCTTGAAAATATCAGTGTTCAAAAAGCGCGTTCAGATAATTCGATTCCCATTAGATTGGGCAACGCTGACTTTTTTGCCCCGGGCAGCGCCAAGTTGACCGCAGCGGGTGGCGAGAAGCTAACGAAGCTTGCTGAAATTATCGAGTCATATGATAACCGGCGCATTGTAGTAGAAGGGCACACGGACAATGTTCCTATTGGAATAGGCCTTAAGTACCGATTCGAAAGCAACTGGGAACTATCTGTCGCACGTTCCGCGGCCGCCGTACGGCATATGCAGGCTGAAACCAATATTGATCCGCGTAATCTTTCTGCCGCAGGCTATGGTGAATTTCATCCTGTTGCACCCAACGATAACCCCGATGGCAGGCAACAAAACCGCCGTGTGGAAGTCGTGTTGTATCCTGTCGCTGTGACGAATACATTGCTAACCGAGATAGATGAATAGTCATTGACCCTGGCTTTAGTAAACCGATAACAGACCGCACGGTTTATCGTGCGGTAGCTGTTTCAAGGGATACCGGGGGATTCATGGATATTATTGTTTCCTTAGCGATGTGGAATTAACTGTTGTGGCAAATGGCGTTGCGCTAGACTGAGTAGCGCGGGAGACCCCGTGACGTCTTAACCTCTCACGTTACGCGAACAAAACTAATGACCGATAGCAATCAACCTGATAACCCGTATTCCATTCCAGGAATTGCCCGGTGGCTCGGGTATCTGGGGTTGATCCCGTTTATCGTTCTTTCAATAGGCATTGCATCAGGCATCGAATTTCAATGGCTTGGCCTGATGAGTACACGGCAGGCTCTGTTAGCCTATGCGGCGATAATTATCACTTTTATCGGTGCGGTACATTGGGGCCTTGCGCTCAGTAGGTCTACTGGTAAAGGCGATGTTGCTGGCACTGACAGACTAAGCATACGCGATGAACATACGCATTATGTCTATAGCGTGGTTCCGTCGCTGGTTGCCTGGGGGCTGCTATTTTTACCCGTCAAAGCCTCGCTTTTGGGGATGGCCGCGGTGCTGGTTGTTCTTTACGCAGTTGATCGCTACTTGCTTAAGTCTTTTCAACCGACAGGGTACCTGACTTTGCGATTGCACTTGACCACTGTAGCCGGGTTATCGCTGGCTCTGTCTGGCCTAACGGTAAGTCAATAGCTTGTATTGACAGCTATTCCAGCGGTACTTGAATAACCGCTGTTCAAACTGTTTCCCGTTTTGCCCTGCGGAAATTCGTACTGGTACGGTCCATGAGTGTTTATTCACTCCCCGCAGATGAGCACACCATAACTATGTTAAAGATGCATTGCATTACGCATCGACCCATTGAGCGACCGGGTAATGGTATTGGTATCTTGCAGGTTGGTGATCACGATACTGACATTGGCGATCAGCGTGACAATCGTGGTGATCAGATAGCGGCATTGAATTATCGCTTTTCAGAGCTGACCGGTTTCTACTATATCTGGAAGAACTACGCTTCCGAAAATGTTGGTTTCTGCCATTATCGGCGCTTCCTGATCCCGGAGGGGATGACAAACTGGTTGCATGCTGCCGCCGCAAAGCCCTATCACGAGGGAAGTAAGGGGGGAGTTGCGAATTATGCGTCAGGGTTTCTTCTGAGCCAGGCTGCCTTACGCGAGCACTTAGCCAATCATAACTATGCAGCCATGCTGGAAGAGCAATTGCAGGGCGCAGATATATTATTGCCGAAATCAAACAAGCTACCCGAAGGTGGCTTCCTGCAGCAGTACGGGAATGCGCACCCTGTCTATCCGTTTTTTGAATGTCTTGCTCTGATTGGTCAGGCTGATAATAAACTTGCGCGTGATGCACATCACTTTTTTACCCGGTTCCCGCATGCACATTGGAACAACCTTTTTGTCACCCGCTGGGAACTCTATAGCGACTACTGCGAATTTTTGTTTCCGCTATTGCGCGCACTTGATAAAAAGATTCCCGAGCTACCAGATGTCTATCAAAACCGCATCTGCGCCTTCCTGTCTGAGCGGCTTTTCAACTTCTGGGTCTGGCATCGTCAGCTCAAGGTCATGGAACTTGATTGGTGTATGACAGAAGATATGGTCAGTGCCAATGAAGGGCATCAGCGCAAGAGATCAGCCCGCAATATCGCTCGTGATGCGGAGGCGAGCAGGTAGCCCATTAAAGATTGATAGCTGGCAGACTTTCTGATCACTGTCCGCCATTTCGGCTTCAGCAATCTTTCAAGTGATGAAACTGTGAATTGAACACAACTTCGTTCAGATCAGTCAATCTCCTCAATCTTCGTGAAAACAGTGGCTTGCGGCTTTTCTGCCGTGTTTCGGATTTTTAATTCAAGCTGCCTGATCCCTACAGAACAATCATATCTGCCGATAGTTTCAATGGCGGCGAAAGATTATCAGTCTGTTTTCTTGTGGTGTTTGTTGTTTAGAAAGCCCTGAGGGTATCAATTATGGATACCCTGATCGCGAGGGATAGCGCGGGAGCAATAAACGCTGCAACAGTAACCGGACCGGAAGTGCCGTCGACCCGAATCTTGGATGGATAAAATGTCGAGTGTTACGCAGCCTGTTTTTCGCGGTGTGAGTGTTTTCGCTGTTCTGATAGCAGCGTTCTTCATCGCCTTCAATCTACCTGTCTCAACTGAACCGGAAATTCTTGCCGCCAGTGACGCAGCGGACCAGGGTGTTCTGCCCGAACTCGCTCTTAGTGTGACCGAGATAGATTTTGGTCGTGTGCGTCCGGGCGAGGCCGAATCAGCCATCGTACAGGTCACTCATACCGGGCCCGCGAACGCTGCCAATCTGGTGATCGATAACTTTTTTCTCGACGAGCTCGATGCGCAACGCTATTCGGTAAATACCAGTGGCCCGATCGTGCTGGCACCCTTTGAATCTTATGACCTGGTGATCGGGTTTGAGCCAAATGAGTTCGGTGCCTTGCCTGGCAGATTGATTCTTAATCACTCTGGCGTCTCTGCGGTCGAGGTGATCGATCTCAATGGGGAAGGCTTTGATGCCAATGAACCCGTAATGAGTGCAGCGAACCCTTCATCGTTCCCTTTTGGCAAAAGTACGCTGAGTGGATTCAGTGGTGGTAAGCCTACCTCATTGCAATTTGGCCCGGACGGCAGACTGTACGTGGCTTTCATGGATGGTTTGATCAAGGTCTTCGATGTTGAACGCGAGGGTGATAACGATTACGAGGTCACTGGCACGGATACGATAACCTCGGTTAAGAATATTCCTAACCACAATGACGATGGCAGTAATAAATCGTCCTTAAAATCTCGTCTGGTCACTGGAATTCTGGTGACGGGTACTGCCTCTGAGCCTGTGATCTATGTTCAGTCAAGCGACCCGCGTATCGGGGGCGGTCATAGCGGAAACACTACCGGGCTGGATACTAACTCAGGTGTTATCTCGCGTTTAACGTTGACCGGTAATGGCTGGAAAAAGCTTGATCTGGTTCGTGGATTACCGCGTTCTGAAGAAAACCATCATGGAAACGGAATGGCCAAGGTGGGCTCGAAGTTGTACCTTGCTGCCGGTGGAAACACCAACATGGGGGCGATTTCCAACAACTTCGCCATGCTACCCGAATACGCATTAAGCGCGGCCATTCTTGAAATTGATCTGGATCAAATCGGGGAATCAACCTACGACCTGCCGACACTTAACGATGAAGATCGCGCTGGTAATAAAGACAACAACGATCCATTCGGTGGTAATCGCGGAAAGAACCAGGCGAAGCTCGTCAGTGGTGGACCCGTGCAGGTTTATGCGCCCGGTTTTAGAAATGCCTACGATGTCATTGTGATGGAAAACGGAAAAATGTA
>JAYJMJ010280385.1:0-11771 GCA_036873875.1 Laminaria ephemera
CTAGCAAAAGGACATTTTCATTTACTCTTTGCGAACAAATATAGTTTTCTAAGCTTTCTTTTTCACAAGCTTTAAACGATAAAAACTCACCCGCTTTACTAGAAAGCCAAGAAAGATAGCGCTCGCTTGCATCTTTCTTTTCTAATTCGACAAGCTTAAAACGCTCAGTTTTTAATAAAAAAGCATCTTTGTGCTTATGCATCTATTTTTTCCAATACTAGATGCCAAGCAGCGCCCTGCTCTTCAATGCCATCAACCTTTGTGATTGAGTGTTCCAGGTGACATATTTTAAATTTAGATGTAAGCCTTTGAATCTCTTTTTTATCAAAGAAATGTACATTACCAACATTAGCAAAAGGACCGGATGTATAACCTGATTTGGTATACTTACTTGTTTCACTGGTCACGCCCTTTTCAAAGTAACCATGCTCCGTGCTAAACCAGTCAGTAATTTAATAGACATTATTATTTTCCTCATGATGTATTTATTATTTTTGTTATCACCGGTCGGGAGGTTCCGTAGTCGGGGATGCGTGAGCCACACATTGTGTGATGGCTTCTTGCTATAGAGCAAAGCTAATGCCAGTTAATAAAAACAATTTAAAATCAAAAATTAGCATAGCAATATTATCTATCTTCGCGTTTAATTCTTATTCTATGGATAATCAAATAACTGTAAATAAAAGTATTATTAATTTCAATAACAATGAAAAAATATCTAAAAAGTTTGATATAAAAAGTACATTTGATCATAAATCATATATTTCAACAGAATTATATGAAATTGTTAATGCAGGAAAAAAAGATCAATATAAAATTCTTTATAAAGCTGTTGATCCAACAACTTCTCATGGAGAAATTTTAAGTACTAAAATGAAAGAAAGAAATATTGAAATTTCAAAACAATCTCAAGATTTTGATCATATATTAAAATTAGCAGTAGAATCTAAATCACGAGAAATAAAGTCGATTGTTTTTAATGAAAAAATATTATACGATAATTTTTCCAATTATATGAAGAATATCCTTGAATTTGAAAAATTAAAAAATATTGAAAATTTAGGAAGTAAGTTGGAAAATTTTTAAAATGCTTGTATTTTTTTTGAAATTTTTTCAAATTCAATAAGTGATCTAACACCATTTTCATCAAAGTGTTCAATTTCATATATAGACATAGGACAAATTTCTTTTTTATTGTTGAAATTTAAAAGAAGAGGCACACTAATATCAGAATATTTAGTTTTTAAGCTTTGAATGCTTTTAGGAATATATTCATTATTTTTATTTAAATTTTCAATTTCTTTTTTTGCAAAATCAAAAGCTATTAAAAATTTATTTAATTCAATTTTCCAGTTATCATAAGGTATATTAACTTCTTCACTACTATTGGTTATTTTTTTAATTTGTTCTAAATTTTCATGATGCTCATAACTAATACAAACAATAATTGTGCTATGTAATTCAGGAGATTTTATTTTTTTAAAAGTATACATTGAATTATCCATTCTTTTTTTTATTAAGTCTAATATATTTTTTATGTAAATCAAATTAAATATTGATTTTTTTGTATTTTTTGTTATATTAACCTCTTCTTAGAGGGCTATAAGTTATGAAAACATTAAACAGATTAAATTTAATAAGAGATGAATTAAATCAATGTATAAATCTAAATAAAAAAATAAATAATAAAAAGGAAGAAGAATCAGTATTAATAATATGTTTTTTGTTGTTTTTTTTATTACTGCCTCTAACATTTTTTTTTACTAATACTTTTATTTTTTTTATAACACTTGTTATTTTTTTAGTTATTTCAGGCTCTATGACTGACGAAGCAGTAAATTTATGGAATGTATATATGTTTAAAAAATTATGAAATACAGCAATAGAATTAAAAGATTTTCGTCAGAAAACCAAAAGCCTAAAAAGAGTAAAAGAAATAAAAGAAATAGAATCAACTCTATCTCCTGAAACAAAAGAAATTTTTAAATTAAATAATTTATCAAAACCATTTAGAGAAAATATATCTAATGAATTTGATTACTTATTGTTAAATATAGTATCAAAAGAAATATATAATTTGGAAAACAACATTATTTTAAATGAAAAAGACGATATTGTTAAATTTATTAATGAAAATTTTGATTTAGAAAATAAAGTTAAGTTATTAAGAATATTAAGTAAAAGAATTGAAAAAATTGAAATTGAAAAAGAAAAAAAAGAAAATAAAATAAAATCCCTTAAAGGTCAAGAGATTCAATTATTAGAAAAAATTAATATAGAAACTGAAAAAAAAATAAATAAGAATTTTATATTAAAAGAAATTTAATTTAATCTAAATTAAACTTCATTAAATCAATAATTTCATTTTCCGTTTTATAAGGATTTTCAAAAACTAAATTTGTAAACTCTTTTATATTGATATTAAAACGTGAAAAAGACGAATCTTTTTGTTTACTTCTTGTGTTATGTATTGCTGTATGAAAGTTTTGGGCATTGGTTCTTGTAATAAAATTAAAATTTTCTTTAAAATAAGATTCTATCATTTCATAATCAACAACTTGACTTGTAGGTTCAAAAAATACAAACCAATCACCATTAATAAGATTCCAAGATAAAGAGATAACAACAGGTTTGTTATTTAAATCTCCTAATGTAATAGAGCTTCCACAATGGTTTTGTCTCCAAATATTGTCTTTTGAAAATTTTTCCCAAAGAATGGTGGTTTCAAAGGAATTAGCTTCAATAATATGTTTTGTGTTTCTAATTAATTCATCAGATTTAAAAAATGACATAAATTTTTATTTCCTTTGTTGATTTTAAGAAATATATTTTACCTTTATTAATTGAAGAAATCAATATATATTTTGACAAAAAAGATAAAATAAAGTATAATAAATGTCGTATTAATGGGGGTGTTAATGTTTTCTTTTAAAAAAAATAATAAAAACAAAAAAATTTTAAAAAATTATAAAGACAATATATTGAAAGATTTTAAAGATTATACTGAAATATATAATTCTGATTTTGTTTTTTATGGATATAAAAAAAATAAAAAGGGAATAGAGTTAATATATATATCTAATAATAATATTGAATTTTTTATTTTAAATAATGATAAAATTTTAAATATTTTTAAAGGTTCATCAGGTATAAAAATAATTTCAACTGCTGGTAGTTATGTATATATACCTGTATTTTCTATTAAAATAGATTTATTATATGTGAGTGTTGTAAAATTATTATCTGAATCTATTGATAGAACTGTAGAAGAAAAAGAAATTATAAAACAAGCAATGAAAATAAAAAGTATATAAAGGAAAAATAATGCCTAATTACATAACGAATATTATTAAATTTAAATCACCTAAAAAAAGTATTATATCAAGACTTTTTAGAAATATTTTAAATGATAATAATGAATTTGATTTTGGAATTTTTTTAATGCCTTCAGATTTGGGTACAAAATGGAATGCTTGTGGAACAGAAGTTATATTTCCTGATTATGACGTTATATTTGGTAATAGTAAACCAAGTAGATATTATAGAGAGCCACGAAATAAAATTTTTAATAAAATAAAATTAACTGAATTGCAAAAACATTTAAAAATGGAAAAAGGTTTTTATTTTTTTGAAATAACATTTGAAACAGCATGGGATTATCCAGAGCTTGTTATTAATAAATTATCTTCGTTATACCCTGAAGTTGAGATTGATATAATGTATGCTGACGAAAATGTTGGTAGTAATTGTGGTAGTTATACTATAAAAAATAATAATGAAACCAAAATTGAAATAGCTCCTCCTTATGCTAAACAAACGAGCAATAAAATAAGATATAAGTGGATAAAAAAAGCTTGTGATATAAAAGGTGTAAATCCTGTTTACTATGGTTATAATGAGCAAGGTGTTTATTCTGATGCTATCGCGGAAGAGCCAGAAAAGTATTTAAAATTATCAAATAATATAAAGGAGTTTTAAATATGGAAGTATATGATCCTTATCTTCGTTTTTTATTTAATAAAAAAAGTTTAAAAGATATAAAGGAAAGAGTAGAAGAAAAACAACATAATTTTTCAGGTGAAAATGCCTCCTGTTTGTCATTGGCTATTAGACGCAAAGACGAATCATTTTTAAATTATATATTATCTTTTGAAGGTGTCAAAGAAAAAGCTTCTGAGTCTTATGTTTTGTTTGATTTAATAGAAAACAATAATAAGTATATAGATAATCAGTTGGATTATTTAAATAAATTATTGAATAATTTAAATTTAGATCTTTCAATTGAAAAATTCTATTATATTAAATATGCTTGGCAAGAAAAAAATTTAGAAATATTGAATGCATTATTAAAACAAAAAAGCGTTCTAATTGATAATAAATGGATTAAAGAAAATATAAAAGAAGAAGAACAATTAAAATTCAAAATTCAACTTAAAATGTTAAACTTTGACTAAATTTGTTTAACTATGTTTTTATTTTTTATATTAATATCTTCTATTTGATCTATTTGATTTAACTGCTTATTTTTATATGCCCCTTTAATAGAAGTTTTTCTAATATACAATGAAATTAATTTTTCTGAGTTAATAGAAGTTTCTTCTAATTGATCAATTGCATTGAAAATAATTTCTTTATTTTTTATAATTTCATTTTTTTCACTATTAGATAAAAAATCTAAAACATATTTAAAAACAATTTGCTCATATGAAAAAAATAATCCATTATTATAATGCATTTTATTTTCAATAAGTTCATTGTAAATATTTAACTCTTCATTATTTAAGCTATGAAGAAAGTCATCGACACTTTTTTTACTTTCTTTTGTGTACATATTTTTATGTTCATAAATTTTTTGTTCTAAAAAACTTTTTTCTTTCTTTTTAAAAAATAAACGAAGAATGATAAAACTGGAGAATGACGATTCTTTTATATCCATTTTGTTTAATTCAAGATTTTCTTTTATGTGATATAAATAATCAAAAGAAAAGAACATTGCACAAAGAAGAAAATAAGGAAGAAGCTCGAAATTATTAATTGTTTTATAAAGTAATAGTGTGCTAAGGATTAATGTAGTAAAAATAGAAAACCCGTAGAAATTACGTATAAAACTCATTTTTTCTATATTTTTTTTTAATGTGTTTTCATGTTTTGAAATAATATTTTTAATTTTATTTTTGTTTTCTATTAATTTTTTTATTTTTAGCATATTTTTTACTCGATAAGTTGATACTTTTCTTTTTCTTCTGCAAGAAGATCAATAAGAAAATCTAATTCCACTTTCATTCCCTTTAAAACAATATTAAATTTACAAGGTTGTCTAAATAAATTAACCACAAAAGATTTTTCAGTTCTTGATTTATTTTCTAAAATTTCAGCATTAAGACTTAAATAATCTTTATTAAGATTAGAAAAAAATGTTCTCAAATATTCAGAGTTTTCTTTTTTACAAGATATGGAAACATTATAAGTTTTTTCAGCTTTAGCTAAAGTTTCTTTTTTAGGATATTTTTTATTAAATTCAGTAATGGTCATTTCATGTTCTAGCCAAAAATATTGTGCAATATATTCTCTTTTTCCAACAATAAGATAAGAAAAGCGCTTTCCAGCAGTATGAAATGAACCAGCGTTAAAATAATCAAAATTTCTCTTTTTAATATTTTTAAATTTAACTTTAGGATATTTTTGTTGTATTTCATTATTTTTTAATTTAAAGTGAAACGCAATTTCATTATCATAGTGCTTTGATGAAAAATGAATTTTATTATTGATAGTAATAAACATATCATCTTTATCTAATGATTTAGCTCCAAAAATAAGATTATCAAATCGCTCTAATGCTATGATTTTTTCTGTATTGTTTCCCATTGAAGGGTAATAATTTTCATCTACTCTGCATTCTTCCAAAATAAATTTATTTTTATACATACAAAACCTCTTAATATTTTTTGTTAATTTTAATAAATAATATAAAACAAGTCAAGAACTAAATAACTTTATATTTAGAAGAAATTTTTAATAAATCATTAGCCAATAAGCTTTGTTTATTTGCATTTTGAGATATAGCATTAGCTCCATCTGTACTTTCTATTGATTTTTCTTCTATACTTATAATATTCTTGGAGATATCTTGTGTAACAATAGCTTGTTGCTCTGCTGCTGTTGCAATTTGTTCTGTCATATTGAAAATATTATTAACTGAACTATTAATATCTTGTAATGTTTTTTCAGTATTTTGGGCATCTATAACTGCTTCTGTTGCTTTATTTTTACTACTTTCAATAATACTAAATGCAGCATTTGTATTATTTTGCAATGTTGTTATAAATTCTTCAATTTCCTTCGTTGAATTTTGAGTTCTTTGTGCAAGAGTACGAACTTCATCAGCCACAACAGCAAACCCACGCCCTTGTTCTCCTGCTCTTGCCGCTTCTATTGCTGCATTTAATGCTAATAGGTTGGTTTGTTCTGCAACTGACTTAATTACATCTAATACGCTTGTTATATTAGCACTATTATCATGTAATTCTTTAATATGTTCAGAAATATTTTCAACTTCTTCTGCTAAATTATTTATTGATTTATATGATTTTTCAACAACTAAAAGACCTTGTTTTGTTTCATGATCAGCTTCTTTAGCTGAATCTGTTGTTGATTGTATGTTGTTAGCAACTTCTTTAACGGTTGCAGAAAGTTCCTCAACAGCAGTAGCCACTTGTGTAAGATTATTTTGTTGTTCTGTAATATTGTCTAAATTTTTATTACAATGTTCCTGTGTTTCTTCTGAAGCTATTGTTAGAGTTTTGCTTGCTTCTATTGTTGATTTAATATTTTCAGAAAAATCAGATAGAGTTTCATTTAAAGAATGTGAAATAACACCTAATTCAGTTGAATCTTCAAAATCACTTCTTGAAGTTAAGTCATTGTCTTCTTTTACACCTAATATAGTCTTGTTAAGTGAATTAACTTTTGTTATTAGATTTTTTGTTATGTATATAGCTAAAACAATAGAAGTAAGAAATAAAATAGATAAAATGGAAGAAATGAAAATCAAATTAGATAAAGCATCATTTTTAGCTTCATTGGACAAAACCAATAAATCTGTATTTATTTTATTTTCAAGTGTCTTTAAAGAATCTATTCTTTTTGTTGCCATATTAAACCAATCACCAGAATTTCTTTTTAAATTACTACGATCTTTAAATAATTCCAATCTAACATTTTCAACATTTTTTATTTCAACTGTTTTTATCATACTATTGTATTCATTTTGGATTTTATCATTTGAAAATAAAGAAAATTGATTAAAAAACATATTTTGCTCTGTTGTTAGTTTTGAGAATTTATTGAAAATTTCATTTGTCATATTTTTAGAAGCATATACACCACTAACGACAGCTCTTTCAATTCCTGCTCTTTCCTTTCCTTGTAAGAAATAATATGATGATATTAATAATTTAGTTATTTCAGAATCATTACTTTTTTGGCTAGATAACAATGAAACGTCAAGTAGTTTTTTATTTAAATTAGTATAATAAGAAATAGAATCTTTAAGTGAAATATCTAATGAATTAATTTTTTTTCTAATATTATCAATGTTTTCAATATTAGATAATATATTATTATTTGTGGAATTAATATTTTTTTCTAAAAAGGTGTTTTCTTTTAAAAATAATTTAGTATTTTCAATATATGTATTTGTTAAATTTTGCTGTTCTTTTAATTCTTTTTTTTGTGACATTCCCTTGGAGCCGACATATCCAGCAGTTAATCCTCTTTCTTTTTGTAATTCATGTGTTAATTCACTATATTGATAGGATAAGTTAGTTAATGTTTCAATATTTTTCATATTATTATAGTTTTCATAATTTTCATTTAAAACAAAAAAACTTAATAATGTAAAGCCAATAATTGGTAATGATAAAAGGAAAATTATTTTTTTTCCAAAAGAAAGTGAGTTTAAAAACATGTTAGTACCTCTATTAAATGTTCAGATACGTTATTATAACATTAACTATATCATTATTCAATATTTTTTACATATGAATTTATTGTTCTTGTTTTAGATCAATTTTAAAAATTAACTATATTATTTTTTTTAATTTTTTTAATAATTGTAGTATATCCATTTAAATTATTTTTTTTTATTCTTTCTCGAAAATCTTTGAACCTTTCATGATAAAAAATAAAAGAAAGCATATTAATATCATTAGCATATGATTGCTTCAATCCCGTAAACCATTGGTGGTAATCTATATCTAGAGATGTAATTAATATATCAGCAATATACTTATTATTAGATCTTGAAACAAATTCAAAAGCCGCATTAGCCATATCTTCTATATCTACATTCGGGTGATTATATAGTAAATCAAATAATTCAATATTACCTTTTTCACATACAGTTTGAAAAATTAAGTTATATTTATATGCAAAGTTAACATTTTGATTAAGAATAATGTTTTTTGATTCAAATATATTATCTTCTTTAATTAAATTTAGTAAAGACTCTTCAATAGAATTCATATTAAAAACCTTTGATATTTTTTTCTAAAAATTTAATTCTTAATTTTTCATAAAGATCTGGTCTTGCTTTTGAAAATACTTTTTTAAGTGATTCAATTGTCCAAAGTGTTTCAATAATTTCATCATTTTCACTTTTAATAGCAACATATAAAGCCATGCCTTTTTTTGCTGTTGGATTTACGTCTTTATGTTTTAATAATTTTTTTAAAATAACAATATTGTTTCTATTAGCCGCATGTATTAATGGCATATTATCTTCATGGTTTACTTGAGCATTAGTTTTATCAATAAGAAAAAAAGCTAACTCATTAGATCCGTCATAAGCAGCATCGATTAAATAATTATTTAAATTATCAATAGGTATATCATATTCATTATATATTGTTATAAATTCTTCTAACATATTGTTGTTAACAATATAGTCTAATTCATCAATAATAATATCAGTTAATTTTTTTTTCATAATTAAAAAGTCTTTATTTTGTTTGAAATAATTCTTTTTTTTCTTTTATTTATAATATCTATGATATCTAAATGCTCTTTTATTGCAAGTTTGTCATTTTCTGTAATTGTTTGTATGATTTCTTTTTTTCTTAATAAAAACTTTGTATAAAAAGAATTTCCTTGTTCATGAAAAGTTAAAGACGCACCAAACAATTCATTAGAAGAAAGTGTTAAATCAAACCTTTTGTCATTAACAAGAAGAATGAAAAGATTTTTTTGATTATTCATCATTACTGTATATAATATTTGTTGATCATATTTTGTGGGGTCAAAATTGGGATCAGATAAGCTCAATTTAACATTGTCAAATTCTCCATCGATACATTGTTGAACGAACTTATTATATGTTATCATCACTTATAAATACTCAAGTTCAAAAATTTCTCTAATTTTTTCTTTAATATCAATTAAGTTTTTTTCTTTATCAGAGCGTATTTCAACTTCAATACTTGTACCTCTTTCTGGTGCGGTGATAACCCATAGTGTGGTATCTTCATTAACAACAAATTTCCAAGCGTATAATCTACGTCTCTGAGAATCCGAAGTACAAAATGCTTGTTTTCCATATTTTTCAGTAAATATTTTTTTATTATTTTTAAGAACCAGATGTTGATCATCGAACACATTACGATTAAAATCATCTGGATTAAACCATTTGTTTAAAGTTTTTATGTTTGTAAATACTATTGAATTTGAATTTTCAAATATTGTTTTTTCATTCATTTTTCGTTTTCCTATTTACTTATATTTAAATAATTATAACAAAAAAATAAACCTTAATCAATAAATTTAGGAATTTTATTTTCTAAAATGGTAATAAGTTTTTTATCCATATATTTAAAATCGTCTGGAATATTTAAAACAATAAGCTCTTTAAACTGCATAGCACGATTAAAGGCAGCTAATATACGTTGTTTATGCTTAGTTTCCATAACAATAACTTTATCAGCCCATTTAATATCTTCAATTGAAATAACATTAACGGCATTATGACTTGTACCAGCAGATCTAGTATTATATTGTTTTGAGAAAACATTTTCAGCAGTTGGACTTCTTAATTTGTTGCCGCTACATACAAATAAAATATTCAATTTTTATTATCCTTGAAATAAAAAAAGGAATCTAGGATTCCTTTAATAAATTATAAGCTTAAAGATTTTTGTAACAACTTGGATTTTGAAACACTAGGGTATTCTTTCCCTAATTGTTTTGCTCTTCTAAGTTTTTCAGAACGAAGATACATATGTTTCCAATTTTTTGGAGATTTGTACTTAGCTTCAATTTTATTTTCAGCTTTGTTCTTTTTTTTGTTATTTTCTAGTCTTTTAGCTCGTGTTTCTTTATTCTCAATATTCATAAGAGATTCCTTAAATAAGTTTGTGGTTTCAGCAGCCACGGTAATATTTAAGACTAAATGAATTATAAAATAAAGATATAATAAAGTCAATGTTTTTTTATTGATTTTATTTGTAAAATTTGTTATAATTAGGAAAACTTAAAAAGGGTACTATTAATGACACATTCAAAATCAATTTTCTCATTTCAATTTCATTTAGAAGAACAAAATAAATTTAAATCAATATTATTTGCGATTGATTCAACGTTTCCCTCAAAGGAGCTTGAAGATTTAACAAGTTCAGATAAATTTTCACATTTTGTTTCCGAAAGCGAAAATACCTATGGTGTACATGATGTTGGTTTTTGTCCAGAAGAAGAAATATTTGGCTTTTCAAGTTATGAAGTTGAAGAAGAGAAAACTCTTGAATTAATGGAAAACTTTAAAACATTTTTCGAAGATAATGGTTACAAAGTTTCAGACTTAGTTTCATTTGAAGAATCTTATAATGAAGAAGAAGATGAGGATTCTTATGACTTATCTCAAGAAAAACTTGATGAAAGTTGCAATAAATATATTAAAGGTTTTGAGGTGAAAAATGAAAAATAAGTCATATTTTAAATTTTTATTTGATTTACAAAGTAAAAACAAGGTAATTTTATCTTACTTTTATTTAAGTGAAAATAATCCAAGCAACAAACTTGAAGAGTTAACTTCTGATGATGAGGGTTCTTTTGCAGATATGATTATAGATAGTGAAGATCGTTATGGTGTACATAATTGCGATTTTAGTAGTCATGAATTTTGCGGATTTAGTTCTACAGATGTTGAAGAAGAAAATATCGTAGAATTAATGGAAAATATAATGAATTATTTCAAAAAAGAAAAGTATGAATGTTCTGAATTATTTTTAATTACTCAAGATTATAAAAGTAATGATTATGAACATTTCAATAATGCTCATAAATTAATTAAGGAAAAATACTTAGATAAAATAAAGTAGCTTTTATTTTATTTTTAGAGTTTTAGAAGGATTGAATGATTTTAAATAATTTGAAATTTTATTGGATAAAATTTCGTAACCAAAAGAATTGTCAATATGGTGAAAATTTTTAGGTGTTTCATAAACTTTTTTTAAATTCAAATAAGTATGAAAATTTGCAGCTTGAATACCTTTATTAAATCTTTCTGTTATTCTTTCTTCTACTATATTATCATTTGCTGTAACATGTATTACAGATATTTTGGTAGATAATTTATTGGCAACGTCAATAATATCTTGTCTTTGTTTATCCTCTCTAAAAGTACCTTCAAAAATTATATTTTTAACATTTGGCTTGGAAGAAAATAAATAATGAGCAGTAATAGTAGCTGTTTTATAAACTTGTTTTAATTGTTCTGGTGTAAA
>JAYJMJ010280405.1:0-11770 GCA_036873875.1 Laminaria ephemera
CGTGCCGCCGAAACGTGCCACGACGTGCCACGGGGCAAAATGGTTGGAAATGTCTAATAATGTGTATCACTGCTTCCCTGCCTCTGTCTCTCTGCTTCAACCAATTGCGCCCCCAGCCAAACTTTCAACCTTTTCCCCATCCCCTCTCTCCCATCCGGCCAACGATTCATTAACTCTCCACAAACCCTAGATCTACTGCGTACAATCTTCCCATCATTAGTTGGATTTCCTTGATAGCATGCGGTGAAGTCGGTTTCAGTTGCGAGTCTCTCGAAATGTATGTACTATTAATAGTGTGGGCCTGATATGTACATATACGCTGACTTCCGATTTCACTTTCATGTATTTTTTTTGGCGGATGTATGACTTGCTTCAGCAACGATGATATCTACGCGTACGAGTACCACTCTTGGTTTGTTTTATTTTTTTCCTGGGGTATTTGGAGCCTGTCCTGTGACACGGACTTGATTATGATGGGAGTTAATGTGACAACAACAACAATAAATACTGTAGTTAGTACCGTACATCCACCCGCGAGTAAAAGAACATGATTCATTGAACTATTAATAACTGCATGATGATGAAGTATTTTTGTGCTCAGTTTCTTCTGCATTTGACGAAGCTTAGCCTAGCGCACGTACTCGAAGAAGCATATGCTCAACAGGGGCTGCTACCCATCGTATCATGTAGAACGGCCCCAGAGGAGAGGAGAGGAGAGCTTCAGGTACGTCATGATATCATACTTGGTTCGACAAATCGTCGTCCCGTTTCGTTTCTCGCAGTAGTAGTAGTCGTCGTAGGAGTAACGGCAGACTGTTTGCTGTTTGCTGCCTGGCCAATCATCGGGATTTGGACCGATGCGGCGTAATGTTGCAAGCTTTGCTTTTTCGAATATATTTCGTAATTTCGTTATTTTCTCACGCGCTTCACACAAATCTTTCGTTGACTATGTGCAGAATGCAAAACGAGAACGTGGCCGTGGTGGCCGTGTGGTCCACAAAGGCACAAGGCGGCAGGCGGTACGTATGATATATGATATGACCGTCGGTACAATGGTTATACATGATGCATCGTACGTACCCATATTGGAAGAAAAAATGTAGAAACTCAGCATTAAACTCAGCGAGAATCATGCGATACTAAAAACAAATCAGTTGTGTAATTGCAAAAACAATTTCTTGCTGAAAATATAATGCCGACGACAGATCTAGCCCAAGAAAGAGCAAAACCAAAGCCGAAAAGAGCATAAAAAAGAGCAAAGCCTAAAAGAGCCTAAAAGCCCCCTTCTCAACCAAAGTCACAAATGCACGTACATAGATCTCGGATCAAAATAAATAAATAAATAAATAACCTATCCAGCCCGGCACGGCTACTCGCAGAAGCGACCACAGCACAGCAGTGAGTATAGCATAGGCTGCGTACAGCAGCAGCAGCAACCGGTGGTGGGTGCAGTGTGTGTGCGAGAGGGGAGGCGGGCCGAGAGGCAAGGCGAACACCCGGACGCGTCGATCCAGAGAGAGAAAGAACCCGCAGCATGGCCGGTACCCCACCCCCATGGGTTGACACGGGTGGGGATGATTCAGGAGGAGGAGGAGGAAGGCCGACGGAAACCAGTGGTAGTACATCGGACTCGCTCACCTACTACGAAGAGAAATTTGGTGGAGGTGGGAGCGACAGTTCGAGCGTGTACGGGGGCGGGCCTCCTCCCAGTATCGACGTCTCGGCGTTCCTCCCGAACTACACAGAGACAGACAAAGGTGGGACCATAAATCGATGCTCTCGTACTCTGCTGTTGCTGCGCAGTCTCTACGTACCGCACCCACGTTTTTGAGAGCAAACTAACTGTTGGAATTACGGTCGTTCCGGTGGTCAAGTGGTTAACCTCGAAGACTAATAAGGTTGGAATCAGGGGTTCGGATCTCGGTACTTTGAGATTTTTTTTTCCGGGACACCAACTGCCGCGAGCGCTTCAATAGCGTGGGTAAGCACAATTCGACGCGAGTCGACGAGGGAAGAAAGTGCTGAATTCTCCTCGCGATAAAAATTAAGGCGCGTACCGTAGTGAGGAGGGGCGAGAAGAGCTTGCTATTATAAATTATAAGTGACCCCGGATCTGAATTACGACTATTAATAGGGAGGGAGAAGGAGAAAGAAAAAGTGCGGAGATAGCCCCCACATACTTGGAAGATAGCAGAGAGCAGAGAGGGCCCCAGGCCGGGCTATCCGGATAGTCTACGTAGGTGACGACCGTTTAAGCTCGTTTAGTTGCTGCGGTTTGATGGTTTGCAAGAACTGACTGTTGAATCATCGAGGTTCGCTCCGGCTACTGGACAGCGCTTGTTCTGCTTCGAATGCAAAAAAAACTCCAACACTATTATAATTCCAAGTAGTTTGTCCAAAAAAACGTGGGTTCAGTACTGCAAAGGTTTTGTACACTTTTTTTTTTTCTTTGCTCATCCCATCTGTAATATAACTGTAATGATAAGTGGACTCGTATTACTCGTTTCTAGGTTTGTGCTTGGACATCATGGATCCTACGTCCTACGCTGCTGCTGCTGCTGCTGCTGTGTGTCCACATCACACGCCCTTCATGTGTGCCTAAAGCTCATCCCATCTATCCCATCTATCAATATTATCTTCGTACTTTTTCACACTTACGAGTAGCAGCCCCCCTCCCCACTACAGCCGTAGTACCCGCCTTGGTTTTATCGCGAGAAGAATTCAGCATTTCTTCCCTCGTCGACTCGCGTCGAATTGTGCTTACCCACGCTATAAAACGCTCTCGGCGATTGGTGTCTCTAGAAATAAAAATCCCCATACCGAGAGTTGAACCCCTGACTCCATCCAACCTCAGTAGTATTCGAGACCACGAGACGATACTCGTATAATAAATGGCTGGCTGCTGCTGTTGGTTCGATTCAAAAAAATGTACCAGTAGCCTACATACAGCAGTACGAGTAGAGCAGCAGTTAGATGCCTGCAGCAGAGGAGATTTTGCTTCAACTTTTTTTGCTCTTGATTTCTGTTTGACTTTTTTTTTCTTGATGCAAATTGTTTACTCTCCTTTTGTGCTCTGCTCTCGGTCCGCATTACACCCCTCCGACACGCAGCTCTCGCATGGTTCAGGCTGGTCCTGTCATGTTTCTTCCTCGTGCTGGGAACGTATTCCCTATTCCACTTCTACCGCTCTCGCTGGATCCTAGATATACGAACAAGGTGAGTTTTCGTTTGGTGCGATTTTTTTGTGAAAAATCCCCACAGCTGCTGCTATCATACGAACTGCTGTCAAGTCAAATTATTCCGGTGCGGCAGCGGCGGCAACTTCAGCAGCAGCCGCAACTTCGCTAGCCCCCCGTCCTGCCGCGTGGGCACGGATTGGGTGTGCCGCTTTCCATGCAGCAGCCCTAGCAGCCCCTGCTGCTTGTGCACTCGCGTGACGACTTATTCTGAACGTTCCAGCTACTGCTGCTGTACCCCCCTTCTTCTTTCAACTCGCCGACCTCCTACCCACTTCCAGAACCCTGGTCGCATACACCGTCACGCAGAGTCCCGTATCGTACTATTAATGAGAGTCCTTTCTCTTTCAACCGTTCCTTCCCTGCCTGTCTCTCTGCTTCAACCAACTAAACTTTCAAACCTTTTCCCCATCCCCTCTCTCCCATCCGGCCAACGATTCAGTAATTCTCCGCAAACCCCAGATCTCCTGCGTTCAATCATCCACATTTCTGCGTACAGTAGTACGAGTAGTATCTGATAATGCTTTTGATCTGTTGTCGGCCGTAGATCTTGAATCCGTCCTCTAGGATGAACAATCAGTAAAGCAGTATCTACTAGTACCAGGTACCCAGGGGACGTGGGACACTGCTTGGCTGGGTGGGCTGTGGACTGCTGTGCCACCGTGAACAATCACAAAGACAGCACAACCGAGTAGCAGCAACACCATCTCCTCGTACAGAACAATTAAACTCGTACCAGAAGGGTATACTCCCCCTATAATAACTCCTACCTGGTACCTGGTATGATACTTGTACGATATGATACTGGCGTATCTGCACCGGTAGTTATTTCCCGAGTTCCGACTTGTTTGTTCATTATACTGTTTGTTGACTGTTACGTTGATTGTTATGTGATGATGCGGAAATTTGAAGAAACAATAAGGAAATAGTGTGAATCGGGAAAACGGAAAACGATTTGAGCGAGAAGATCGCAACTTAAATTGTTTTTTTGGATCTTTTGAGGTGGGGGCCCAATACGCGTACACTTCGATTTTACGTATACTCTTCTCTTCTTGTACGCGGTACACGAGTGCTCGTGCATCGTGCAAGCCAGAGCAGCTTAGCCGGACGCCATGAAAGTGTTTTCCAGCTTACAGTAAGCAGTAGAGTACGGTTGATAGATGCCCCTGGTACTCGTCGAGTCCTCTCGTGCTCGTACGAGAAGTATATCAAGATTGTTCCGCGCGCTGGGACAGCAGTTGTAGTCTATTCTGCAAGAAACCGATTGCCACACGGACAATCAACCAACATACTAATAATCTAATAATAGAGTTGGATACCTCTCTGTACCTGGTACCAAAGCTGGCTGGATGCTGGATACAACACATGATGCTCAGTTCAGTCTAGTGTGTTGCATTTTTGTTCTTGATCTCGCCCTCTCGCCAGCCATACCATACCCACGCGCCACAGCAAAACACAAAGTTGGAATAGGTGTGACATGGTAACGGTACGGTATAAAGAACCAAAGTGCCGGGGGGTATAGACTACTTGTGTTTTAGACAGCAGTGTATAACACACACCCTGCTGGGATAACACACCCGCTGGGATGAATTTCGGAGTTGATTTCCTCCAAAACCAGGGGGGTGCAAACAACGGAAATGGCGGCTTTCGGAAGATCTATACTATAGTCAAGACCTTTCCATGGACGCGTCGCTCTCGCTCGGCGTTTGCACCCTTCTACTGGTCGTCGAGAAAATCGGCATTGGAATAGGTTTGAGAGTGTGTGTTGCACACGGTTGTCATATGCGGTGATATAGGGCGATTGCCTGCAGGTTCGCAGTGAGAGACGGATAGAGTTGTTGCCACCTATCCATATGATATACCTGCTGTACTCTCCGTACCAATTCGTAGATACATGCGAGGTATAGATACATATCATATCAGCGGTGCGGGTGCACGAACACAAAACAAGTGTTTGGTGGCATATCAACTGCTGCTGCTGATGCTGGTATTTGTTTCTGGTTACACATGATAGAAAGAAGCAGAGAGCCAGCCGGCGACATAAACAACGGTTTTAGACTGCTGCTGTAGCACTGCTGCACCCGCGTGTTATTCTGCCTCTCGCCGGCAACATGATAGGCAGACAACAAGAGTTAGAGTTTGACAGCAGTACGACACATGAACCGCGCCTGACTGGTCCGTGAAACAGTTCAGTAGTTCAACTTAACAGCAGCAGCAAAACCCCTTTGCTACTTACTGCTGTGGATGGACAACAAATCCCACACTAACTCCAAGTAGTTCGTCCCCATAAACGTGGGTGCAGGCAGTTCAGTTCTAAATTCTAAAGCATCAACGCCATGCACCCAAGAGGGGAAATCGAATCTAATGTTAACTTTTGCGCCCCCCCTCTTGCCAAATCCCGTCTTTTGTATGATATTGTCTGGCCCCCCCCGCCCCTCCACCCCCACCTCTCCCCCTCAGCGGAGTGCGACCCCGCTTGTTTGCGCCCTGCCTCTGACAAGCCCCACCCTCTCTACGTCTAGTTGTATACCTCTTGGTCCCCCCCCCCGCCCCCCTGTACCCTACCCCCCGACCTATCTCCTGCTAACCCTTTTCTCCCTTGTGAGGAAAGTAGACTAAAAATGGTGAACAACACTTGCTACCCCGATTATGCCCTTCTATACTCGATTTCCACCATATTCCTCCACACTAAACCTGACGTATATCTCGGACTATGTCAGGAACCCCGATGAGATTCTGCCAATTTTACCTCCGACTCCATTTCGGTATTGACACAAATAGTATGCAATGATAACAATACTCTCATCGCTCCATCTGGGTGTTTCCTAAGTGTGTGAGTTTTGCAAGTTCTTGACATGTGAGATAATTTCCCTTTTTGTAGATTTTGGGATGAAGGTGAGAATCGAACCCACGATCTCACTTTTCAAAATTCCACGTCCTGCCGGCGACGCCATTGTGAGGAAAGTAGACTAAAAAATGTTGAACAACACTTGCTACCCCGAGTATGCACTGCTATACTAGATTTCCACCCCACCCTGCACCCCCCATTGAACACCCCGGGGCAATATGGACCTACTACTCGTAAGAGGGCCCGACCACTGCTATATAGTATGAAGGTTGGCCGTGCCCTGTGGCTGCTTGACGCTTAAAGCCGCGGGGGATCCCTAAGGAATATTTTATCAAGTAGGCGCGAGTAGGCGTTTCGCCAAAAAATACAAACGACTTGGAAATAGAGGTAAACATTTTACAAGCAAGATCTACATTTCTTGGATAAAAAAAAAACTTGATGCAAATTCTGAAGAATTGAAGAGTTTTTTCGTCCTTTTTTGCCGGTTTTTTAGCCCAATATTTGACTACCTCAAACGGCGACGAATTTTCCCTGTCTGCACTTTTTTTGGGGGGTACGAATTATTAGTGTTTCAAAAGATCCGCGAAAACCCCAGCTAACTTTTGGTGAAAGCCATTTCTTCGTACGTGCTTGAAGCCAAGGTAGTATAAGTAATACTTTACAAATTCTCGTTTTTTGGGGGATGCTGGCTGGCAACTTCGACTTCACGAAATCACCTTGTGAGTCGTTTCTGGCTGCCTGCGGCTGCTGCACGCCTCACCCGACGCCCTCACGCACTTCATAGTGAGCGTGGCTCAATTTCGCGGGCTGCGGTTGCTTTTGAAGAGATGTAGCTGTCCTCAAGTGAAGTGCAAACGTTCAGTCGGGGGTTGTTTTTTTTGTCTCCTTTTGTGTCGTCTGAATTTCGACGATTTTCGATCACTGCAGCACCCCGAAGTCGAGGTGTAGACCTCCGTTGAAAAAGTGCGGACATGTGCTACAAATCGTAACGCCGCTAGAGGAGACAGGGGGCCGTCGGAGCGAGTGATTCCGCATCCATGCAGTCGATACATACCGCCTGCCAGGTATATTGGAGGGACACTACAAATCATAACATAACGCCGCTAGAGGGGAGTGGGGATGAAGAGGGCGAGTGAGTCCGCATCCATGCGGTCGATAACGCCTGTCAGGTATGATGAGGGGACACTTGCCACAAATCAAAACGCCGCTAGCGGGGACAGGGGACGTACCATAAAACACCAACACCAACCTTAATGCGCAACAAAACGAATTAATATCGCCGCTAGAGGGGAGAGGGGATATATACCATAAAACACCAACACCAACCTCCCTCGCAAAATATACCATAACACCAGCAATGCCAACCTCCCTCCCTCACCATGTGCAACAAAAACGAACCGGCCTAGGTCCGTGCGTCTGGTGATATATCTAGTGGCGGTGATATATATCATAACGCCGCTGGAGGGGAAAGGGGATATACCATAAAAACACCAACAACACCAACCTCCTTCCCCATGTGCAAAACGAGCCAAATTAAACACCAACAACACCAACCTACCTCCCCATGTGCAATAGCAACGAACCTATTTAAACGCGAACAACTATCAACCTCCCCATGTGCAACCCACACGACATAACCGCAAACAACGCCAATCCAATCTCCCCGTGTGCAACAAAACGACAAAACACCAACAACACCAACCCCCCTATCCATGTGCAACAACGAACAAAAAACATGGCAGGTCCGCGCGTCTGGTAATGATGGGAGGCATTGCCGTGGTGGTATCCTACCTAGTGGCGGTGAACGACGCATTGCTCATGATATGGGGGACGGACCACTCGCTGAGATGGTTCTGGTCGTCCCTTGTGCTGTTTTTCATCATGCCGAATCTGTTCGGGAGCTACATATGCCGCGCCCTGCGTCTGGCCGTGGTTTTCCACCCTCGCGCCAAGCGTGCCCTGCCCTGGCTTATCCCAGTGAGTGCCTTTTTTTTGTCTGGGTATGCGTTCAGCTATTTCTAATGTTTAGGTGTACATAGTGTGTAAAATGTGTGTGTGTGTGTGTGTGTGTGTGTGTGTGTGTGTGTGTGTGTGTATGTGTGGTTTTGTCCGGGCGAGCTACGAAGGGCGAGCCGGCTAATTTAACCTTCGGCCGGCTGGCTGCTGGATTAGCGTCGTCGGCGGCTGACGGTATTTATAGCATGGTAGTCTTTACATTATTGTAGTAGTGGTGCTAGTGGTGAGCGGAGGTAGTGATAGTGGTAGTGGTAGCAGCAGTAAAAGCAGTAGTCGTAGTAGTAGTACCATAGGGGTGGTAATACTACTATTAGTAGTATATAATTACTGCGGTAGGTACTAGAAATTGCACTAGCATTAATAGTACTAGTAGTATTAATAGTAGTAGCAGCAAAATTTACACATTTTTTTTATTCATACCTGGTAGTAGTCAATGTCATCATGCGGTCTGCGAAACGCGTACAAACACCGGCCGGCACCCAGCCGTCGCTTCTCGCTCAGGCCGGCTTGTGAATAGTTCATTATTACATTATAACCCTCTGCCCTCCGTTCCGCCCTCTCAACTCTCAAGCCGTCCTCCGTCCTATCTATTCGGTGTTACGCTATTTCTCATGCTGTATCTTGTATCGGCAGGAGCGAAATTACCTGTGGTTCTTGCTGCTGATGGGCGTGGGCTTCTTGGCCATTCCGATCCACCACGAGCGCACCTTGCCCATTTGGTGAGCTTAAGACCTACGAGTATTAATTTTGCTCCTGCAGAACTATCCCAACTCTGATTGCATGTACAGCAGTCGTGGTCCCTCATTTTATAAAAATATTTTAAATACGTCAGCTGTGAGTTCGACTAATTGAGTGGTCGATACTCGTCTTTGCAAGCTGCGTGATACTTCGGCCCGCTGTGCGTTTGTACAGATGTATTCCTCTTTGAGGGTATTGGTCCCATTTCTTGGTCATTCCGATCCACCACCAGCGCACCTTGCCCATTTGATGAGCTTAAGACCTACTACGAGTATTAATTTTGCTTCTGCAGAACTATCCCAACTCTGATTCCACGTACAGTCGTGGTCCCTCATTTTATGAAAATTATTTCAAATACGTCAGCTGTGAGTTCGACTAATTGAGTGGTCGATGCTCATCTTTGCAAGCTGGGTGATACTTCGGCCGCGCGTTTGTACAGATGTATTCCTCTTCGAGGCTATAGGTCTTTTGTGCTGTGCCTTGCCAGGCCGCAATAGTACCCGCACTAAAGTGGGACCCCGAACTATCCCGGCATAGTGAAGTACTTTGTTGGATTACGTATGATAGCGACAAACGAATTTTGCCGCACTATATTGGGGCCCTGCCCTAAAGGATACCTGGTATTTGGCTTGCACTGCAATCGAAAGGATGATTTGAGTGGGGTTCCCTTGGTTTTCTTCTACTTTCTGGGAATGTGAGTGATGAACGTTGAAGCTCATGCTGCACATTAGAGGATATTAGAGGATGGCCAACAAAATAAGAATAATGAAGTGATTTACATGGTGATTGCCGAATCGCCAGGTGTAGGTCTCTTGAAACAGTGCAGTTCTGCTATTAATATTACTGTGATTTTGTCTCGTGCCATAGCGTGCCACACGAACCGTCTGTTGCATGTATGATACGAGTAGACCTTACCACTCAGTCGACACTCTGGTTGACGCACACTGTTGTTGTTGTTCTCACATGAACTCTCACAATCAAGTCCGTGGGCACAGGACAGGCTCCAGTCGCTCTGGAGTGAGTGGAAGAATACCCCAGCAAAAAAATAAAAAACAAACCAAAAGTGGTACACGTATATATCATCGTAGCTGAAGCAAGTCGTACATCCGCCAAAAAAAAATAAAAGAGTGAAATCGGAAGTCAGAGTACGTACGTATCAGGCCCATACTGGTACATACGTTTCAAGACTCGCAACTGAAACCGACTACACCGCATGCCACTAAGGAAACCAAATAATGTACAAATCCGAGGAGAAAAAAACAAGTAAAAATAAAGGAAGACATAAAGAGAAACCAGAGAAAAGAAGCCGCTAACACGTACGTAGGAAGTTACGTAGACTCGCCAGCAGGGGGGGTGTAGCGAGGTAGAGGCAAACCACACAGCGCTACGAAAGAACGAAGCACGCGTCCGAAAAAAAACATATATCGTGTGCTAGCCTTTCGGTGTCTTGTTCGCTGGGGCGTGCGCCGCTCGTTGTGGCTTCCAGGCGATGCCGAGCGTGGACGCGACCCACACAGCAAGCAGCACCGGCGCTCCCACAAGAAAGAGCCCCACAAGGAACTCAGCCTTAAAGGAACATCATAAGAAATTCGGGAGCGGTTATACTACAGCTAGTTGGGGTCCGGCGTTAGTGCTGTACCCTTTACTGCAGTGCTCCAGTTCAATGCGGTAAAAATCGACTGTCACGACCTTGCTCGTCCTAGGGAATAGTACCGTCCGTGCTGCACCATCCCGGGATAGTGCGGGGTCCCACTTTAATGCGGGTTTCGTCGTCTGACAAGGCACCGCACTATTAATAATGAGGGACAACGACTGTACCCGTAAAGTTAGTGTGGAACAAGGCCCTTTCCCAGGTAAGAAATTTAGCCCCGACCAGTATTCCGGTTTCTTACCAGTACGTATCAAAAGGGACGGAAATAAGAAATTCGGGAGAGGTTATACTAATCACAAACTTGTAACACAGTCTTAAGTAAGAAATCTAATCTGGGCCATCATCCCGGTTTCTTACTACGAGTAGAGGGCCGATACTACACCGTACCAGGTACCCGTTAAGTAGTGCGGAAGAACGGGAGGAAGAGACAAAAAACCCCGAAGAATACCTCTTCTCTCCTCCCTGCGTTCCTTTTTTCTCTCTTTCCATTTTTTCTTTCCGTTTTGTTTTTTCTTCTATCTTCTTCTTTTCGTTCTTCCTTGCAATTATATTCTGGTGTGCTGGCTTGCATATATTCCGCCCTCGTATTCATGGCGGTTGGCATTGCATGGCCAACTCACCTTGCTGTATTTGCAAGGTGTATTTCTGTCTTGTAGTTTGTGACCACAGAGTTCGTATCTCTACGAGGAGGCATCGGCACGGACACTGGTTGTGCTGGATGTAGATGGGCGGAAAGATCAGTTTTAATGTGAAAATAACACACACACCGTTATCACTTCACAAGAGACGTGCAGAAGAAGTACAAACCTTACCAGCGAACACACCCTTTCTTAAATAAGAAATCTATCCCGGTCCAGTATCCCAGTTTCTTATTATGAGCTTGGTTTCTTATTACGAGCTCGTATTATAGTGCAAACAGCAAATCGATCTCCTACATCAGAACGGGAGAAACAGAGAGAGAAGAACCCGAAGAATACCGGTACAGCAGTTCGAATGCTCTAGTCGGAAACATCAGTCCGACGCCCCTCCAATAAGAAACCGAGATACTGACGCAGGCGTGATTTTATATTTGAGAAACGGTGCGTTCCACGCTACGTACAAAACTTTTAGAACTTTGGTAAACCGCTCCCGAATTTCTTTTTTTGGTAAAACCGCTCCCGAAATTCTTTTTTTCCCGAATTACACTATTGATAGGCTGAATTTCGTGTTGTTGTTGTTGTTGTTGTTGTTGTTGTTCTCACATTAACTCTCATAATCAAGTCCGTGGTCACAGGACAGGCT
>JAYJMJ010280425.1:0-11768 GCA_036873875.1 Laminaria ephemera
TGATTGTCAGAGAATCAACGCGGGAGTAGTAACCCTGGGTGAGAGTCTCCGGCTGGTCGCAGCAGGAGGCCTCATTGATCCCAAACTATATACGAATTAAGCTACGACGCAAGGTTACAACAGTATTAAGCACCTGCATATAATAAGCACCTGTTTATCATAGGAACCTATATATCAAAAGAACCTTTAAATCACAAGAAACTGCATATAATAAGAACCTGTATATAATAAGAACCTGTGTATCATAAGAACCTATATATCAAAAGAACATTTACATCACAAGAAACTGCATATAGTAAGAACCTGTATATTATGAGAAGTTGTATCTCATAAGAACCTGAAGAATTTTGTGAGGATCAGCGGCAACCCCATCGCTGACAACATCATCATATTTATCACTGTTGACGGTCATGGAGCTCAACATCCCGCTCTACATGCCACTTTATGATCAAGACTCCCTCCTATGTGAGTACTATGCGTAGGGGTAACACGAGTAAGAACCTGAGAATTCTTGTTGGATCGTGTTGTTTCTTTTGTAAGAACGTGAAGATTCTTGTGGATCGTGCAGTTGTTTTATAAGAAACCCCGCCTTATGATCAGGACTCGGTCCTCTGTGAGTATATATAGTCTACATCGGAAACATATCATACATAAGAACCTGCAGATTTCTGTTGGATCATCCTGTTTCTTTTATAAAAACCTGAAGATTTCTTGTGGATCGTACAGTTGTTGTACTGAGTATACAAGAGCCTCAAGGTTCTTGTGGGTCGTGCAGTTATATTGTAAGAAATCGGTGCCAGCCCCATCACCCACAGCATTATCGTTACCGCTGCTTACGGTCATGGATTTTATCATTCCGCTCTTCACCCCACCCTATGATCAGGACCCGGTCCTCTGTGGGTGTATATCGGAAAAAAGTCATAAGAACCTGAAAAAATTGGAGGGTCGCGCAGTTGTTTGATGTACGAACCTGAAGATGCCTTGTGGACCGAGTGGTTATTTGATGTGAACCTGAGGGTTCTTGTGGGTCGTGCAGTTGTTCTAGAAGAAACCACGCCTTATGATCAGGACTATAGGGGGGTAACTCAATCGATACCTACTTTCGGGCATGACATCGACCTACTCCACCTGTTGCCCTCTTGCTCCACCCTTCTCTTGTAACTCGCCTGTTTCTTTTTACAGCTGTGTACGAGTGATCGATGCTATTGCTTATGCTGCATGCACATGGTCGGATGGCACACATGATAATAGTAACTGTTATCGTTCTTTGTGCCCTCCAACAAGACGCTTCCCTTGGTTTCCTTCAACTCTCTGGGAACGTTTTTGGGTGATTGACGTTGAAGCCCATGCTGCACATTGTCGGATGCCAAACATAGTGATAGTATCGTAGCGAGGGTGCCGTTCCGATATAAATCGAATATCCTTCCGTAAAGCAGTACCATGGAGGAAGAGCGAGACGACAAGCCGACAAGCGACTTAGAAAATAGGGTGTTTGCGATGTACCTGATAGTAGACGCGTGCTATGACCTATAGAGGTTACACTTTTTGGTGTTTTTGTTTTCTGAGTGACGGCGCTCCTTAACCCAAACTCGTCGGGATGTCAGTCCCGTTTTTTCCAATATATATTTTTTTAGTATACCTGGGCCATGGGTTTGTTCATCGGGTTGCACTCTTCGTTTGCTGAAACACAGATTGTGGGTGAAATACGGAGCTCTTGCAAGTGAGGAGCCTTAGAAAAAAACTGGTGCACCTCTCTCGTTGCATGTGTCAGAATATGTTCCATGATTCTCCGCCAACCAATTCCCAATTTCCCTTCTTAAGGGCTCCCCTCTCCGCGACTTTTCATGTGTATGGTAACAATTAACCCTTTTTCCACTGCAAAGTAGATCCCTTGCTAATTCCAAGTGCTTTGTCTCCAAAACGTGAGTGCAGTTCTAACATGGCTAATTAATACTACGAACTGCTTCCTGCAACTGTGATATTTATTTTCTAAATCGCTTGTGGGCCTTATCGTCTCGCTCTTCCTCAACCTGCTCTCCAGTGTTGACGCTCAATGAATGACGCTCGATAGAGGTGGCACTTTTCGGCTTTTTTGTTTCTGAATGACGGGGCTCCTTAACCCAGAATCGTCGGAATGTCACTTTTGTTTTTGCAATATGATTTTATTGTATACCTAGGCCATAGAGTTGTTCATCGGGTTGCGCTTTCATTCTTCTCAAAATCAGTTTTTGGATGAGGTTTAGAGCTCCTCAAGTGAGGAGCCTGATAAACAGAATGGTGCACCTCTATCGTCACATGTGTCTAATGTCAACCCTTGTGTTGTTGTTGCAGACGGTCAACTAATGTCAATAATTTTCACACAATGTCGACCAACGTTAATCAATATCAACCATTCTCAACCACTGTTAACCAATCGACCAGTCTCAATCAATGTCGATCAATATTAACCGATGCCAATCAATGTCAACCGATGTCTTGTTGTTCCAGACGGTCGGTAACCTTGAGTTTCTAAATCGCTTGTCACCTTGTCATTTCGCTCTTCCTTTGTCTTTGTTTTTTCATCATGACACTCAATCGATGTCAATCAATATTGCAATGTTGTGTTGTTCGCGGCAGTTTGTGGCAGCTTTTACAGAACACGGCAATAGCTGGCACGGCTGTGGTGGGCACCATCAACCAATGCTAATCAAGATCAACCAATCAATGCTAATCAACCGCAACCGATACCAATCAATATCTGCCAATGTTATTCAATGTCAACCGACCAATGCCAATCAATGTCAACCACCGTCGTCGTTGTTGTTGTTGCAGAGGGTCAGTGGGAGCTTCTGAAGAACACCGCAGTAGCCGGCACGGCGGTGGTGGGCGTAATGAACCCCACAGTTCAACCACTGCCAACCAATGTCCATAATTGTCGACCAATGCCAATCACTGTTAACCGATGGCAACCAACCATTGTCAACCAATGCCAACTGATCAGTAGTAGAGGCATACTGATAGTGAATCTTCCCAAGGTAGCTATTTACGCACTCTGGTTGGCCAAGGGTAATCTTAGAAGCGGCTCAACCAACCTACCAGTAGGGCCTATCCACACCACAGCATCTCAATCCCACCGAATCAACCTAGAGTATTTCCAAACACAGCATCCAAGCCTGCCGAGTCAATCTAGAGCCTTCACAAGCCACAGCATCCAAGCACAGGTCGCCCCGTAGCGTTAGGGTTAGGGTTAGGGTTAGGATTCGGGCCGGGTGGTCGACTTAAGGCGTCACGGCCAAAACCCCGTAAAGATTCACTATCAAGGTGTCTCTAGGCCTCCAACTGATGTCAACCAATGTGTGTCGTTGTTACAGATAGTCAGTGGGAGCTTCTGAAAAACACGGCAGTAGCAGGCACGGCTGTGGTAGGCATAATGAACCCCGCATATCAACCAGTGCCAATCCATATCGACCCAAATGCCAACCAGTGTCAACCAATGCTAAACAATGCCAACCAGCCAATTTCAACCAATGTCAAATGCAGTCATCACAATGTTAACCAATCACAGTCAACTAATGGTGTGTCGTTGTTGCTGCAGACGGTCAGTGGGAGCTTCTGAAAAATACAGCCGCAGCGGGCACGGCTGTGGTGGGAATCATGAATCCCGCGTCTGGCCCAGGTGTCACTACGGACCCCAGCTACACAACGGCCATCAACGACGTCAAGGCCTCTGGAGCTCAGGTACGTGTCTACCGTATGTACCAGTATGGGCCTGATACGTGCGTACGCTGAATTCTGATTTCATTTTTATTTGTTGGCTGATGTACAACGTGTTCAGCTATCATACCTATCACTTGTTTTGTTATTCTCTTGAGGTATCCTTCCACTCCAGAGTGACTGGAGCCTGTCCTGTGACCACGGACTTGAGTATGGCGATGATGAGTTCATGCGAGAACAGCAACAACATACCCCGCTAGACGAAAATGTAGGGACCGTTCAGGTACTAATATGAAGAACAAACGGTCCGAAAAACTTCCGTCCAGTGTGGTCATAAGTATACCGTCACCCGTAGTACACGGGACACCTAATATGAAACAAGATAATAAGCAACGCTGTTTGAAGTTTACCGGAAAATACGAAATTCGGGAGCCGTTATGCTGAAGTTAGTGTAGAACGCTCAGATAAGAAGTCCAGCCTAAGCCAGCCCTCCTGTTTCTTATTGCAGTAGGTGTCCTCCTGTACTGTGCCGCTTCCTCATTACCGGGTACGTAAATAAAGCCATGTTGATAATAGTATTTACGGAATTTCGAATATCGAATGTCGAATCTCGAACCTCGAGTCTCGAATCTCGAATCTCGAATCTCGAATCTCGAATCTTTCAATTCTCGCCCCTCCCGAGGGCGAGGCGATAACCAAAACACCTCGAAGCTTGAATCCACGTGTCTAGATAGTATGGAAATTACAAATGAGTTTTTTCAATATCGTCCTCCCCTCGGGGGGGGCGAGAATCGATTTTCGAAATTCAAAATTCGAGATTCGAGATTCCGAAAAATCTAACATGAACACGGCTTAACACTCTGTTTGGAAATATTAAGTACTTTTGGAATTTGAGGTGAACATCTACATAACGCCCGCCAACGACGTTAAGAGTAATGGAACTCAGGTACATAATGGAGTCAGAGTTCGCGCATACGTTTCCTTTTTTGGTTTCCTTTGGTTTTCTTCTTATTTCTTGGGATGTTTGTGAGTGATCGACTCTGAAGCTGATTGTTGATTATGCTATCTTATGTATCTTTATACGGATATGACGATGGTTGATGGTATTAAGGAGTTCGAAGAGTAGATTGGCTACATACAGTAGTAGCGGGATGTTGATATGTTGGGATTCGCATTATGATGGTGCGACCGCACTATTCTTCTTTGATGTGAAGCTTCTTCTCTTCTACCTATACGGATAACCTTTATGATGGCTGCATGGATGCCTGAGTGGCACACTTAATGTATTGATATCTATTTCACTCTTGGCTGGTAACCCCGCCACCAAAGCCCTGTCCGCACGACGGGTAAACCCACTGTTGATTCGTGGACCTGGAAACACGATTAATCGCGAAGTACTTCGATCCGATTATAGAAGCCAGGGTGTCATGCAAGAAGGACTCTTCCAGGTAGGGGACAAGCTGAGTATTCTGATTATAGCTATGTCTGGCGAAATCGAAGAGAGCGGGGGGCTGGTCTTTAGTGAGCTGGCAAGGAGGCTAGATGAACTGGATATGAGACTGGAAAGGGAGTTAGACAGTCTGGAGTGGAAAGTGGCGATGACTTTCCTTTTTGCGTTTTCGCCTTGAATTGTGACGGAGGGATCGACAGATTGAATGCTTGTGCTCCCCCTCCCCCCTATGCGCAACTGTCTGTGAGTGTGCGCAGCGGTTGGTGTGAGGTATTAATACGTACAAAATCCATTGAGCACGGTGGAAGGTTGGATATAAGGTTACCTTACAATCCAGAGGTGCTCAACCTATTATGTACGTAGTATACGCGCAATCGAGTACAGACGAAACGACCAAATATTCCTGCGTTTGTTATGCAGTTTACCAGATACCGTATCATGTATACGTGTAGTCAAGTTGCTGAACTGTTCAGAAGGTCATTACTTCTCATCACGGTATCGTATTTTGTAGCAGCTTGCATTCAAACCCCTGCAACATTACAACCAGTTGTCGCCTTTCCCGGGAGGAACACGCGGAAATAATTTGACCCTCGATTAAACAACCTCGTGATACGTAGCGAGGGGTTCGAGCTCTGATCCATTGGTATCCTGAAACCATAACACGGTTTGGATTTGTGTCATCCCGACGTCAAATAGGTGTCGAGTCAACTCTGGAATATGATAGCCTTAAGGGCTGGATTTGCGGTAAAATATCTGATGATTTAGTACGGTAAATTCGCTGTCTCTACAGTCTGAAGCAATATTTCAGGTTGCACCCACCTGGAATGTGACATGGCGACTTGGTTTTGAGTAGAAAGAAGAAACCCGCTGATGCGTTTACCTAGCGTCTGATCGAGTCGGGGCCGTTCTCCATACCATAGCAGAAAACAGCAGTAGGAGTAGTACGAGATATGAATGATGTTTTTGCGGTGAGTAGGAAGAGTAGGTAGGTATGATGAATGATCAATTTTGCGGAAACCACAACCGCCTTGTGTCGACCAACGATCTTTGAGAGTTGAGGTGGTATGTTGGTAGACATTTTTCTAGGAATTTATATGCTGGTACTTTGATGGGAGAATTTCCATCTTGGTTACGGTGTACATCACCGCTGACAACGGCGAGAGATTCCACCACGGTGAGGAAGTTCAGAGTATATCCACGACGAGGCAGACGCGCGATTTCACAAATGTGGTTTACGAAATGCTATACTGCTTTGTCCGCTGAGGACGGCGTGAAAGTCCACAAATATGACTCACGAAATGTTACTTTCTCCGTAGAGGACAACGGTAAATCCCCAGGACGAGGTCTGCAGGTTATCCATACTTGTTCAGCGTGTCTTTATGACTACAGTATCAATACCCGAGGGAGAAATCCTAGGAGCTGGTCAGTGAGAACAAGACCAGGTCTGCAGGTCGATGGGGGGTTTGGAGTAACAGTAAGACTGCCTGAAAGTAGGAAGAAAATATTGAAATTTGAGGACTTGTGGCATGGTTTCAGAGTGGAAGAGTCATATCTGAGCTGATTTTGGACTCGTGAGATAAAAATTTTCTGCATTTCATGTCTAGGATGACGCTATGTTGGTGTTTCGGATCTGGGTGATTTGGAATTTGGATAAACATGGACTGAAAATATGTCTTTTGGTCGGAAGATTTTTAATGGTGGAATTGACATTCTACGCGATTTCAGTGTTGAAGATTTATTGATGGGAATTTGGGAGGCAGATGACTGATTTTGGACTTTTGGGATAATGACTTTTCTGCATTTCATTGTTTAGTATGACGTTATCATGTTCTGGATTTGAGCATTTGGAATTCAGATGGGTTTTGGTGTGTACCCAGCCGGGAGGCAGTTGCCTGATTCTATAGTGAGTTTTGGGACTACCGTGCTAGTACACTCGTTTCGACCCTATTTCACTAGCTGATATCCGTTTGATTACCGTGGACTAACGTCTCTAGTTGCGGCAGCTGAGTGTTGATTACCGGGTTGATGTTGGAGTTTTCGGATTCAGGATTTTGGTTTTCGGACTTTGGATTTTGGATTTCGGACGTTGCATTTTGGTTCTCGGACTTTGGATTTTAGACTTCGGATTTTGGACCTTAGGTTTTGGAGACTGATTCTGTATGCTGTCCCTGGATTGTGATTCTTGGTTTTCGGAGTGACTTTCAGGGACTATGGTACCCAATCTTTCTTTCTGTCACAGCAGTGCAGGGAAGATATTGATTGACTGTATTTTTCATTGACTCGTTTTATCTTGAGGAAATGATAATATGGTGTCATGCCGCATCAATTACAGAGCAGGGAGGCTGGTGATTATGCTATGTATCTTGATACGGATATGACGATGGACGATGGTATTAAGGAATTCCAATAGTAGATTGGCTACATAGTAGCGTTATATTGAGATGTTGAGATTTTCATTATGGTGGTGCGACCGCACTATTCTTCTTTGATGTGAAGCTTCTTCTCTTCTACCTTTACGGATGACCTTTGTGATGGCTACATGGATGCCCGATTGGCGCGCTTAATATATTCATAATCTATTTTACTCTTGGCTGGTAACCCCGCCACCGAAGCCCTGTCCGCACGGCGAATAAATCCATTGTTGCTTCGAGGATCTGGAAACACTGATGCTACACATTGCCGGATGGCAAACACAGTAATAACAGTATTATATTGATTTCTTGCTTAATGCCGGCCCTACGTCCCAGTGTTCATCAATTTGACAACTTATTTGCTACGTGGCTACTAGCTATGGAGTCCTAACACTAACCCTAACCCCGTCTTATTATCCACCCTCTTGGCTTGTTTGCTACTTTGCTACTAGCTAGGGGGCCCTAACACTAAGCCTAACCCTAACCCTAACCCCTTTTTATTATTCGTGTTTTTGACAGCTCGTCTGCTACATTGCTACTAGATACAGAGTCCTAACCATAGCCATAACCCTAACCCTAACCCTAACCCCGTCTTATTTCTCGATTTTTGACAGCTTATTTGCTACGTGGCGACTAGCTATGGAGCGAAGTCGCACGATGATGTGCAGGCAGATATTGTGGCATACGAAACGGTGAGCAAGGGTGTCACGAAGAAAATTGTAGCCACAGAAAAAGAAAGCTCGGTGTTGAAGCCCATGCTGCACATTGCCGGATGGTAAGCAGAACAATACTAATAGTGGCAATACGGTGTTCACATGTATTCGAAATACTAACTTGTCTATCGCCTATTGCTACGTGGCGACTAGCTATGAAGCGATCTCTCACGATGATGCCCAGGCATACATTGCGGCATACGAAACGGTGAGCAGCACGGGCATATCGTAGTGCAGTAGTGTCGACTTTTCCGCCTTTTATTTATGGAGATATTCGTTCTAACCCCCCCACCCCCCCCTCCCCCTCCGCTTTGTGTTGCCGTGCTCCTCTCCGGTAACTTGAGCGGAATCTATTTCGCCGCATTTTACTTTCACAATTCGTTGACGTTGCCATCAACAAGTATGATACCTCAGCGCTGTCAATCTTTCGATCTGATTCGGCCGTGAGGGCACACGTCTGCAGTCAGGTAGTCAACCAAGGCCTGTCAACTGCTTTGCAATCAGAGAATGCTGTCTCCGTGACTGTTCGTTTTTCTGAATGGCCGTTTTTTTTTTGTTTCCCTTGGTTTTCTTGTTCTTCCTGGCAATGTGTATGAGTGATCGACGTTGAAGCTCGTGTGGCACATTGCCGGACGACAAAAATGGTATTGGTAACATTTCGATGCAACCCGAACGAATCAGTATCTTAAGTCATTGGATTCTGAATTTCCTCCGTATATGGATGATATGATTGGGATCAAGCGCTACACATCGTCAGATGGCAAATGGAATAATAATGATAATTATCATCAACACCCCCCCACCCCTCCCTCTCTGCCTTCTCTTGTTATTCTTGCGCGTGTTTTCAGCTGTACCCCGGAGTCTGCGACGGGATATTTTTCGACGAGACACCCCATGTCCTGGATAGCTACGCGCCTCAGTACCGATCGTACAACAGAATGGCTCACTCCTGGTTCGACACTACTGCGGTTAGTGTTTATATATGGCAGCATACAGTGCATCGGCTCATCCGAAAAGTGCCGTCTAAGGATATTTTGGAGGGGCGTTGTTTCTGTAAGTTGGCGTAGAGCACCTATTATCGGTTTCAAGCGAAACGGCAAACAAACGTCTTTTTTTGTTTTCTTGTAATAGCTATTGTTATTTGCCCTCTGACCATGTTGCGTAGATGTCGTTCTGACAGAAATCAAATGTCCTTCCGTAGTCTAAAGCAGTAGTATCCCTTCTACGATTTATGATACCCAAGTGCAGACACGAGCAAAATAAATATCGTTTACTCTTATGATGATGTACAGATACAGACACGAGTCAAATAAATAATAAACATAATAATAATAATAATAATAATAATTAGTGCTATTATTATGATTATTGCCTTCCGACAATGTAGCGTAGATGCCGTTCCGATACAAAATCGAATACCCTCCCGTAAAGCAGTAATATCTCTCCTATGACTCTCTGCCAACCATTTCCCAGTTTCCCTTCCCTACATCTTTCCATTTTTAGCTATACTCTACCTTGTTCCTTATTATTCCATTTGCCATCTGACCATGTGTAGCGCTTGTTTCCATCAGACTTCGTACATCCACAGATCAAAGGAAATACATCCAGAATGCAGTGACTTACATCGTCTATGATGATATACAGGTGCAGACACGAGTTGTGTTTAACCCGGGCCAGGATGCGGATGAGCGCTACTTCGAGTTCTCTCCCCCAGCAGGCATCGTCGGATACGAGAACTACTATTACACGTGAGAAATATCATATATGAAATCGAATATCGATGTATGATATATCAAAATATCGAAATGAAGAACTTCGAATATCGAAATGTCTAACGTCGGATATCGAATGTCGAAAATAAACGAGAACTGCCATTAAACGTGATAACTGTGATGTGATATCGATATTTATCGAAATTTATAATATCGATATATATATCGATATACATCGAAGCATATCGAAATATCGAAGTATCGAAACATATCGAAATGTTGAACATCGTATATCGAAATGGCCTTACCTCCAAAGGGTCGAGTTCTCTCCCCCAGCAGGCATCGTCGGACACGAGAACTATATCACGTGAGAACTACATCGGGATGGAGCCTGTACGCGGCTTAGGGTATAGGAGTAGAAGACAGATGAGCATGTATTGAGAAGGGATAGTGGAGCAAGGGTAGCAGGTGGATTAGAGCGATACTAAGCCGGAAGTAGGTACAGAAGGGAGGTCGAGTTCGTGCATATAGGTTTCCTTTTTTGCGGGTTTCCCTTGGTTTTCTTCTACTTTCTAGGAATATTTATGGGTGATCGACGTTGAAGCTCATGCTGCACACTGTAGGATGCCAAACATAGTAATATTTCTCTTTGTTTTCTTCTTTTTTCTGGGAATGTTTATGGGTGATCAATGTTGACGCTCAGGCTGCACATTAGAGGATGGCAACTATACCAATACAGTAATGTAATCGTATCGAATATCGAAATATCAAACAGCGGTGTTTTGCATGCCGATGCCGGTGCTGAAGGCTACGAGAGCAGTTCTATCATGTTTTGTCATCCGACAACGTGCAGCATCAAAAGTTAGTAGCGTCATCAACAGCTACCTACCAGGTATTCAACTTTCCCTATGTTTTCTTCGTCTATTTTCTTCTTGTTTCTGGGAATCTTAATGGATGATCAACGTTGAAGCTCATGCTGCAGATTGTCGGATGGCCTAAAACATAACGTGATCGTATAGAGTATCGAAATATCGAACAGCGTTGTTTTGCATGCCGATGACACCCGGGCTGAAGGTTACAAAAACATTTCTACCAAGATTGCCAACCGACGATGTGCAGCTTCAAAAGTTAACGTGAACCAGTGATCAGCGCCTCCATACAACAGTATTATAAGAATAAAACCCCCCAGGAAACTAAAGATGGGAGCTGCATTAAACATGCAACACATGGGAATGACTTGAGCCGGATTATCGCTGTTACACGTTCCTGCCGCCGCAATTATCCCAACGTTTGAACAGCATGGACGCTGGGATGCCGGCAACTGCCACTGGATCCGAAGGCAGCAACGTCTTCCTCGTGCACTCCGCATACGAACTGGCACAGAACCACGATGTAAGTGTCGGTGGTATTCGCTGCATTGTGTCAGCTTGTTGTTGTTGTTGTTGTTGTTGTTGTTGTTGTTATCGTCGTCGTTGCTGTTGTTGCGTGTTGTTGTTGTTGTCGTCGTTGCTGTTGTTGTTGTTGTACCTAGCCAAGTAATAATTAGTTATAGTCGGCCAACTCACATCCTCAATGTTATTTGCATCACTCACACATTCGAACCCCCCCCCCCCTCCTATACGTAATGTATTGAAAAAACGTGCTGAGCGTCCAAATGTTGGAAGTGTTTGTAGTAGGAGTAGCAACGGTGCTCCGTCTCGAAAGGGATGCGTCGTCAATGGTCGAATGCCTAAGGCAATCAACAAATGAGTACGCCCCCCCCCCCTCTCGCTCGCGTCCCCCTCCACCC
>JAYJMJ010280435.1:0-11765 GCA_036873875.1 Laminaria ephemera
GAAACCGCAGCCACCCTGCCCCCCCCCCCCCCCCCTATTACGTTCACGTGCATTCTAAGTCTCCACCGGTTTTCCCCTTTCCTCATGTACTCGTCCCCCTTGCAGGCCGCACACTCCCCTTTGGACGTACCAGACGACTCCATGTTTACCACCGAACAGCTACAAACCCTCGATTCGATTACGGAAAATGCAGACCTCCGCACGGATTTTTCCAAGATCGTGTACTACATGGACATTACGGTGAGATCATTGCGCCAAGCCCTTCGGCAAAGATTTCACCCTTTGAGAACTGCCCATACAAATTACCGGCCATTTGTCCCAAACCCAACGCATCCCAGTCCAACCCAAGCCAACCCTCCACAATCCACAATAGTCCAACACACCCTAACCCAATGTACTTGTGCCCATCCAGGTAGAAAGGGTTTTTGACGCTTTGGATGACATGGGCATGATGGACAACACTTTGGTGGTCTTCGCGAGCGACAACGGCGGATGTCCGTCCGGTGGGGGCAGCAATTACCCTTTCCGTGGCTACAAGCACACACTGTTCGAGGGGGGGGTCCGCACGCCGGCCCTGGTGTACTCCAAGAATACCTCGATCATCCCGGAGGAGGTATGGTCGTGTAGGATGTGATATGATGTGGTGTGGTACGATGATGTATTGTATGATATATGATGTGGTATGACGCGAATGATGTGATATGGTTTGACATGATATGATCTGATACGATACAATAGGTGTACTCGAAGCAGATCTCGACCATCACCACTACGGTAACAATGCCGGTCATTGGTAACAAACTAAAACACTCGTGGTTTTTGTAAGCAAAAACATCACGATTGGTGGTATAAGCTGTTAGTCTGTCAGAGTTTCCATAAACAAAACGCGTTTTTACTTGTCACGGATCGTGATTGTTCGAGTTGGTACTCTAAGGTTTGGAGCGCGCTGCTGGTTTTGACGGAGCACGGGAGGAGGTGCACCGAGTTCAGAATCTGTACGTATTGAGTGACTATCGAAATGTAGGAGTTGGAGCGTGCTAGTAGTTCTGTTGGAAGATGCACACCATATTCTTACCGTCACCCCACGTGTTATTTACTACCTCCGACGATGTACCAGAGCAGAGAAGCTGAAACGAAGGAGCGTTCTGTTATATTTTAATTGGAGGATGCCACCTTACACTTTACGCTTACTCTTCACTCCACGCGCGTTACGTACTGCCTTCGGATCGAGTGACTACTCAACTGTATATAACGGGTTATTTTCTTTTTGGAGATGCGAACCATGAATCGTACCATAAATATATGCCGTACGACTTGAGCCAAATGCAATGCAAACTGAGCCAAATGCGTGGCAACCTGAGACGAAGAGCTTCAATACATGACATGTAGAAAGTTTGTGAAACCGAAACCGTAATATCTTATAAGCTTACCCTTTTCCCCTCAAACATACGCGTTGCTTACTGCCTCCGACGACTTGCCTGAGCGGAGTAGCTGATATTTATAAGCGTGGTGATGAGTCGAGATAGTCTTTTCACGCATGGTCCGGTCGAGGTGCACCCTTGTTTTCTGTGAGGCTCTTCACTTGTGGACCTCTATACCTCTCCAAAACACTGATTTGGGGGAAAACATAGGTGAGTGCTACCGATTAACCATCCCATGGCCTGGGTATACAACGAACGCAATTTTTAAAAAAGGAACGAAATTCCGACGACTTTGGGTTAAGGAGCCCCGTCACTCAGTCACTCACAAAACGCAATAACCAAAAAGTGGTAATACCTCCATCGTAGAAAACGTCGGGTGCCCTCCTTACCTTTACCCCCAACCCCGCGCGGTGATGTCTTCGACCAACTGATCAGGCTCAAGGCACATCTTACGCCGGAATGATGCACTCAGTGGATTGGACACCGACCCTGGCGAATATCACCGGCATCCCGACGGTAAGAAAGCAGGAAAAACAATCCGCCACCCCTGTTATTCTACGTTTTTTATTTTATGTTTCCTGTTTCCATCCGATAACACGCGGGCTACAGTAGCGGCTTTTCACTTTAGGAGCCCCATTCCGATTTGAGCAAAGGGCGAAAATGCAACCCGATGAACAATCCCACGGCCTAGACTAGACATTTAACAACAAACATTGCGAAACTGAAACGGCATTCCAACTGGGCCTGGTGCTACCGTGAGTACATCGTCGATCAATATCTTGGTGTTACTTTCATATTGTTCAATATAGTCCAAAGGGTAAAGGATTCCATCGTCGCTTTTCTCTAGGCATGGAAATATTTCTATTTTCACCGTCGCCTCCGCAGTCAGTAGACTTTACCATTTGTTCAACACTCTGGTTAAACAGACATTTCGTTTGAGACGAAGAGAACTAGACTTCAAAATTATTTTGTCCATTGAGATGGGGGTAAGGTCAGGGTTCGGGTTAGTTTTAGTCGTATCACATCGTGCACAGTGTGCCTCGATCATTTTCTCGTATACGTGGTACGCGCTTCTGTCCGCAATCGCGAGTTAATTGCGTCTCGTATCCGCCGTCCCTGCAACTTATTTCAGGATGAAATTGGAAAACCTTTGAGTGGGTACGATCAGTGGTCGGCAATTATCGGAGAGTCTACAGAGACGGTCCGAACCGAGGTCGTGCTAGGTCGCAATAGCTACGAATACGACCATGACTCGGGTTCCATGGTCGTATCGGGTTTCCCCAGAGGCGCTTACATCAATAATGGTTGGAAGATCAACATTGGTGACATGTGAGTGTCCGGGGCAGTTTCGAGCTCAATTGCGCTGATTGGCCGCGGGTTTTCTTTATGTTTAATGAAAAATAGATACCTTTAGACTTGTAGTTTTTCTATATGAAATACCTGGTATATTGAATCGGCTCCCATGGTCGAAACGACGCAGCCCCGAGGCGCCTACACGTACAATTGTTGGAAATCCAATGTCGGTGGCGTACGTCCGCCTGCGCCAATCGGGTGAGTGTTCATAAGTCGACAACAGTTACAAATACCCTGCTGCAAGAGTTCCAGGCGGCGACATGTGTACAATTTTTCGAATGATGCTCGTCTCGCCCCCCTCCACCCCCCTTCACTTTTGTGAAATACACGGGACAGCTGCAATGAGCGCCCAACGTTGGAGGTGTATCTACTAGGAGTAGGAACGGTTCCACGCCTCGAAAGGAATGCGGGGTCAATGGTCAAATTACTAAGACATGCAACAAAGGAGTACACCCCCCCCCCCCTCCTGCCTGTTGCTTTCCGGCATCATAGGAATGCCAAGGTGTATGGTCTTACAAACTACGGCTATGCGCATTAATGATTACACCCCGTCCAACACATTGTTTGCTGCACACAGGTGCGCCGGGTGGTACAGTTTCAGCCCCGACGACGAAATTCCGACAGACGCCAAGTGTGCTATGGGCGAGTGCCCGACCTGCACACAGAATTGCAAGTACCAAGGCTCCGATCAGAGCAGCTTCCTGTTTCACCTCGATGACGATCCTTATGAGGAGGTATGAGGATGTCGACTAGAATTTTATATCGTACCGGAAAATCGGATAAATCGTAAGAGTACAATCGGATCCGAACTATTATATTTCCCCGACATGAAGTGTTAGTGTTGTTCTTCCGACTGTGGGAGAAGGATGATCTTCCGAGTGTGGGAGGAGGATGAAGAGTTGGATGACAACACGCATATTTTTGACTGTGAGAAAAAGGGGACGAGGAGGAGGATAAAGCATTGGCGCTATGACGGTGGGCGGTGGAAGAGGAGGAGGAGATTGTATCGAACGACGCCTTCAGCACGGTTACTTTGGTTGTTTTTCACAGGTTGGGCGAAGCTGCTTTTCGCAAACATAAGACTTCCACGCAGCAGTAGTTAAACGGACCCCATGGAGCAGTTCTTCGACGTTGATGACCCCCCCTCTACCTACCTCCCTCCCTCCCTCCCTCCCTCCTGTTTCTCTCCCTTTTTCCGCGTTTCTCCCCCCTTTGTTTCTTTTCCATCTCTTCCCTCGTTTCCTTTGCCGTGCGTATCCATCGTTCCACCATGTTTTCATTGCGGCGCGTTCAGAGCAATCTTCTTAACGATATGCCGGACAAGTTCAATGACATGGTACGACTCTGGAATGAAGCTTCCAAGGCCGAAGTGGTGGCGAATTATGAACCATACAACTCAGATTCTATCGCGGTGAGAACGGCCCCTCCCCCATACTGTTTGAGGATATCATAAGAGAAACGTTTTAATGCTAAATAGCAAAAAAGCACATGATCTCCCAAATGTTGGAGGTGTCTATAATGGGATTAGGGGCGGTACTCCGTCTCGCAAGAGAGGCGTCGTCAATGGCCAAATGCCTAATGCCAACAACACGTAAGGGTTTCGTGGTCAATGGTAAAATGCTTAAGGCAAACAACAAATGAGCACCCCGCCCCCCCACCGCCCTTTCTTGTCTTCTTTTTGCAAGAAGTGCATTCCTGGTCGAGTAAAGCCCGACGGTCTCCATCCCGGAATTATAGAGATGCTTGAATCGTCATACGACTACAAACATGCACGACAATGATTATCCCCACCCGCCCCATTATCGCTGCGTCGTAGCTATCATGAAGCTAATTTAATCAAGTCATTTGACGCTGTCATCCATCTGCAACAACATACGCACAAGGCGCCGAACTCAGTCTCACTAACGACTCTTAGTAAGATACAGCTAACCGTTCATGCCCTTTCCCTGGGGTTGGAGTCGGTCGGCAACGACGCGGTAAAACACGCTTTTCACTGCGTGAGCTAGAAAACCAGGATACCGTTTTTTGTTCACTTTGGTGTGTTGGGTCAGGGTTGGATCATTTCATGCGGCGGGGCAGTTATAACTCCGTGCAAGGGGGATGCTCGTGTCACGTAGTGTGTATACGGTCAGGGCTTCCACGAGGCAGCTACATAGTATAACCATTGTTGTCTCTGGAAGAGGCCGCACCGGCAAACATATTAAGTCATTCGACGCTACCATCCAAACGCGAGATAGTTCTTAGCAGGATACTGCTCACCTTTTGGGCGACGCGCCGAACACCCCTCGACCGTTCGCCCTTGGTGCAAGAAATGTCCTCCTGGTCGGTGAAAACCCGACGTGCTCCATCCCAGCAATGTAGGCATTCGAGGGCCAATGGTCTTAAGCCTACGGCCAAAAACATAATACAAGTACCTCCCTCCCCGGACGATAAGTGGTGGCCACAAAGAGCGACACGGGAAAGAGATAAGATGAGCCGAACCAAAATTAATACATATGGCAAAACCGAAATGAGCACCCAAAGGTTGGAGGTGTCTCTATTAGGTGTATACGAACTGTGCTCCAGCACGAAAGGAACGCGTGGCCAATGGTCAAATAACTAAGGCCAGCAGCAAATGGGACCCCGCCCCCTCCCTAGTTGCTGATGGCCATTTGCCCCATATTGGGCTGGCACGTTCCATTTCCCCATTGTTTGACAATTGCTCAAATGTTGCACAATTTTCTCAGTTTGGTATCATATTCATTCATTTGGTGTACAATTTGCCCTCATTTTTTTACCGGCGCTTTTTCGTTGACCGGCGACTATTTTTTGTCCTTGGAAAAGGATCGCCTCAGCGGTTTTACACACGTTCGTCGATCCTTCATGTACATTTTATAGGGAAGATGACCAGGCCTTTTATACGGGTTGGGTTACCTCTCTCGGATCTAGTCGCGTTGGAGATATTCGATCCGACCCTATCCACCTAAAATATCCGGACCCGACCATACCCGATCCGCTACATTACGAACACTTCTTGACCCGACCCGACTCGACCCGCGAGATTCCGAAAATCTCGTGGCCCGACCTGCCGGTCGTCTCACGACCGCTGAAAACGCCGGCAGATACGTTGCTTAAGGGTCTGGTTTTGACCCTAGTCAAGGCCTCGTAGGCTTAATATGCTGGGTTCAGTATGGGAATTTCATTGAAGGCGGTGTCCGTCAAAGGGTTGACGGCTGTGCCCGTCAAAGGGTTGACGGCTGTGCCCGTCAAGAGGCAACGCTGTCGTCAACAGACATCTTTCATACACAAGGGTGCCAGCTGTTGTAGACGTACGTTTGAGAACATACGCCGGTCGCGCAAACGCATGTGCAGACTACCGTATGTCAGATATTTTGCTTTAAAGAGATCCTCTACATGTATGCGTTGAAACTCGTTGGTTCAGGTTGCCCCACATTTTGCTCAAGTTCCACCGCATTGGGCTCGGATTGCGCCCCACATTATTTGTACAACGTACTGGAGTGTTGAAACGCATTGGTTCATGTTACACCTCATTCGGCTTAGGGTTCAGGGTCCACCGCATTTGGGTCAGATTGCGCCGTTTACATTCGCCTAACGTACTATCAGGTACAGTGTTGAAGCACATTGGTTCAAGTTGCACCGCGTTTGACCAAGGTTCCACGTCATTTGGCTCTAACTACGACGCATATATTTGTATAGCGCAGTCTCATCTCAGGCCACACGCTATGGGAAAACGAATCTTGATCTTGTTTTTTCTCCAGATTTTCCCTTTCCTACCTATTCAACTCAATTTTTCTCGTGGAGGGCTCAAAACTGGCCATTCGCTCAACAACAAAAGTCCGAGCTCTCTTCCAGGGCTTTCCAGCGAACCTATCCATTTCTGCAGGGGCAAATAACCTCATTTTTTCGACGGGGCAAGATTCGTCCAAGACATAGAAAATCCCGACATTTTCCATATATATGCCCATGATACTGAACCTGGAAGTATTTTTGCAGATAGATGTCGATTCCCTCTGTTTTTTTAATAACTAAAAATTAACCCCTGTAGCAATGGATAGGTTCGCTGGAAAACCCTGGAAGAGAGGTCAGACATTGTTGAGTGAATGGCCGATTTTGAGCTTTCCGCGAGAAAAGTTAAGTAGGTAGGAGAGGGAAGATCTGGAGAAAAAACAAATCAAGATTTGTTTTTCCATACCGTGTGGCCTCATATCTACCAGATATTTATAAGCACTATTCTTGCTTGGATATCGGCGTCAGTGCTTTGTACGTCCCTGTTTATAGCATGTCCCCTCTCTCTCGCGCGTGCCACTATCCTTATATGTGGGGGAAGTACCACACGAAGGGTGCCAGGTGCTGCCTATTGCTCATGCCGGTTGCGCACAACGCTTGTGCAGACTACCGTACAAACCCTGTCCCTAACGAGCCCCATCCCTCTCGCAGGTCTTCCACTGCCTCAGATATTCGCAAAGTTTTGTGCAGACTACCTATGATCTAAAACCGCACCCATCTGCCGAGGAAACCTGGGGATTGAATCAGAATGTCCACTGACGGCCAAATATGACACCATATAACCCGGTTGCTACCGTGGTCTCTGCGTGTTCCTTGCGCGTTCCACACCCACAGGTGTGGGAGGAATATCACCACTGGGAGGTCGCCTGGCAATAGTGAAACAGCGTGGCATAAGCCAAACAACGCGGACAGCATTGTATGCCATGTGGCGCGCGTGCAGCAGCCGCAGCAGCAGCCGCCGTGGCTAGCGTCGTGACATCCGGCAGAGCACGCGCGTGCAGCAGCAACTGATGATAGACAAACTCGTGTCGTGGCATTAGCAAAACCCACGTGGACCGCATGTCCTGATACGGCAAGCGCATACAGCAGCAGCAGCAGCAGCCTGCATGACTACCGAAACACTCGACCGGGTAGACAACTTTACATACCTGGTACAAAGTATATATAAATTATAGTCGGGGTTCACGAGCAGGAGTTACGCGCGTAAACTATTTAAACGCGAACCAACAATGCGTCCTTGGGGGTTGACAACATTAACATCAGTTATGTTTATCTGGCGTGTGATGCGCATGCATATAGCAGCGATTGGGGTGGAGTTCGGGGGGGGGTGGAGTCATGGGAACGGGAGAGGGGGGGGTGACGTTGTTTGAAATTGAGATACAACGTTGACGCCACGTTTTGTAAACGTTGTAGACGACATCATATAAAGTACACCAGAGTACAAGTATAACTGATTCAAGAGTTTTGTTTAGTAGAGCATTTCGAAGTATATCATGTATGGTACCCGGGTACCATTGTTGGTGATACTATGCTGCTCGTGCTTCCCCTCTGAGGTACGGAAAAGACAGGTTTGTTTTTGGCTTGGCCTAATTTTTCTCTCTCTTTCTTTCTTTCGCCCTCTCTATCTCCCTCTCCTCTCCATTCTTCTTAGGGATAGCAGTGATACATCAGACATTGCCACAGTCTACGCGGCACGCGCGAGGGATGGAGAGAGCATCCACGAGAAGGAGGGTTTATTTGTTTCGTGCTGATACCTTGCTTCTTCTGCATCGTTTGTCGTTTAGAGGCTAATCCCTGAAATCCTTTCGGATTGTCAATTTAGCTGGTTACGTGTTCTTGTTCCTATTTCTTATATCTGGCTTTTTGTTTTGCTGTGTTACTCGTACCCGGTACGCTGGCGCTTCATGTTCATTCCTCTGTTCATTTGCGATTGTTTGTTTTAGGTTCTTGTTTCACAGTCTGTGACCACAAAACTTGTGTCTCTCTACGTTGAAGATTGAGGATGGACACTGGATGTTCTTGTGATATGAACCCAGGCACCCGCAGACTATATACCCCACTAAAACCATCCCTGAAAACAAACTATTTTAAAACTAGTTTGTATTACCTCAACCCTTCCAACACTGCACAACCGAACTCACACTTTTTGGTGAAGTGCTTTGTCCCATAAACGTGGGTGGGGTTCTAAATGGGATTATGTTGAACTACGAAAATAGTCCCATACTAATTCCAAGTACTATGACCGCATCAAATCTTCGGTGGGGTTCTAATGGGGATAAGGAGGGGTAAGGGCTAGGTAGTATGTGCGCTACAACGTCGGACAGTATCCGCAGCGCGTGTAACATGTAACGTGTAGGATTTTTAGTTACACGCGTGCCTCGATAGAGGTAGCACGTTTAGGATTTTTCGTTTCTGAATGACGGCGCTTCTTAACCCAAAATCGCCGGAATGTCGTTCTTTTTTTTCTATCTGTTTTTTTCGTATACCTAACCCATGGGTTTGTTCATCGGGTTGCACTTTCAGTCCAATCATAATCAGTTTGCGGGGAAGTTTCAGAGCTCCTCAAGTGCGGAGCCTCAGAAAAGCAATGATATCATTCACCTCTATCGTAGCAGGGCTTTTCACGGGTCATGACCCGATCTACAGGTCGGGGCAGGAGGTTTTAATAATATCGCGGGTCGAGTGCGGTCGGATAAGAGGAGTTCAAAATTTCACGGTTCGAGTCAGTAATTTTTCAAATCGTCCCCGGGTGGGTTTGGGTCACCCTGACCCGACCCGACCTTGAATATCACTGGCCGGGTCAGGGACGTTCCAAGCCTCACGGGTCGGTTTGGGTCACTCTGACCCGATCCGACCCGCGAGAAGTAAATCGATTCGCTCAAAACCGAGGGGCGTTCCGCTTTGTACGCATCCGTATGATTTTCATTGTGTGTGTGCGTGGGGCCCAGTCACGGTATTAACCACCATCTAATCCTAAGAATGTGACATATAGGGAAAAGAAGGCCAGTGTCATCGGGGCTGCAATACGGTTATACGGTTATGGTGTTGCTCAGGGGGGCGCCTGTGGACGTCTAGGATTGGGGATACTGTACAGGAAAGCATAACGGTGTATTTGGAACGCATTCATACGTAAGGGAAAAGGTTCGGTGCGAGGCGGTGAAGCAAGGCCCCTTGGTCAGACAGCACAACGGGAGCCCTAATGTAGAGTGTGTGTGCGCAATTGGACGGGAGTCAACAAAAGGAAGAAAAAGCTGACCTCTCCACGCGATGCCGATGAAGACAAGTTCTGTACGTAGTGGGGGGCTGGGGGGAGGACGACTGCTATTATACATGTGATCCCGGATCTTAGCATTATATGTGAGGGAGCTGGAATTTGAATCGAAGACAAGAGATGGGATGAAAAAAATATACATGATATTAATTATTTGGGTTTCTTGTTAAGCACTCTGCACACGGGACTGAACAAGCAGGACTAGCTCCGAAACGCTAGAATTAAACGTCAACAGGGTCACGGCCGACACAACACAGAGCAACACGTGCTATCATACGATAGGGGTATCCCTTTTAGACTATTAGTAATGTGTTTATTACTGGCCGCCTGGACTCCTCAACTGAAGAACTACCAACATAATTGAAAAATCGTTTTGTGCTTTAGGTGGCGTTCCTTGTTGCCTGGTTTGTTGAGATGGTATGTGGCCTAAACGTCGAGGCTGTCCGTGTGACGGATGCTGTTACTTGAATATTGATCGTCAACAGTTCTCGTATTGCAGCTAACGAGTTCGAGGAATTTCCTGTGAAACATGCGGAAGCAATCAAATGCGCCACTGAACCAAGGAACAACTACCGGCTGCTTTCCAGCGTAAAAACCTGTTTGTCCACCAACAGGAATTCCAAGCAGTCTGTCCCCACATAATTGAAGATATTGGGTGCGGTACTGAATTGGTTGAAGTCCTATGGCTAGGGTTAGGCACTGGTAATGACTGGCCGGCCGACGGTCGTACGGCACCCTCCGCGCGTCCGCCGCCGTAATTACCGGCGGAGATCATGTGGTTTGGCAATAATATCTTGTTCCTAGTTCCTCGGGCGCGCCACGTCGGCTTGCCTCGACCGCTGTACGCATTCTCTCCGAACGCTGTCCGGCGACCCCAGCGCCCCTTGGCAGCCACACGTGGCTCTGGACGCATGCTACGAGTGCCGTAGCACTTGGTAAATGTTTGTATGACACACGGGAAATCTGAACTGTTACACTACTCAATGCCCTATTTGGGCTTTTCACTACCATTCATTACGTGTACCTAAGCCGTCGGATTGTTCATCGAGCTAAGTGTGCAACGTTTCTCAAAGACAGGGTATGGGTGAAGTATCCAACTCCTCTTGGGAGGACCCCCACAAATAACTTCCCCCAAAACGTATCTGCATGACCCAATGGACTACGCGAAATCGCTGAAACTGCGATTTCGCGTAGGGGAGCTGGACCTGCCAGAAAGAAAGAAGAGGTATTTCAGCAGCCGGGAGGAGGAGGAAGAAGGTGCACAAATGTGCCCTTGTGGTAGAGCAAAAGAGAGTAGAACTCACATATTGGGAGAATGTGTAATGTACAGGGAGGAACGGGATGTATTAGAGGAGGAGATGAGGGCAATAGATGATTGTGGCATGGGGAAGTTTGGTACACTAGATGGTAGAGAGGAAGCTATAGCTATCCTAGGCAATAGATGGTGGCCACAGACGGCGAAACAGGTCGGGGATAAGATAAGTAAAAACATTCTATGTAATATATGGATAAAACGTAAGTAAAAAAAATCTATGTAATATATGGATAAAACGTAATGAGCGCCCAACTGTTCGAGGTGTCTCTGTTAGGAGTAGGAACGTCTCGAAAGAGATGCGTGGTCAATGGTCAAACGACTAAGGCAAGCAACAAATGAGTGCGCCCCCCTCGCTCCCTGTTCCTTTTCCTCCTTGCGCCTCCTGCTACGCGAATCATCGTTTGTGTTCCATCCAAGCCCTAATCAGTAGACTCCAACAGAGGAGTCCACCTGCTTCGCGTAGGCATCAATGCCGCCCTCTACGTTCCACACCCTCTTGAACCCCGCTTTCGTGGCCAAATGTTGCGCCATCTGATTTGACCTATGACAGTGAGCACAAAGCAAGCCGAGGGGAGGGGGGGGGGGGCGCCATCATTCTTTGCTTTCCTTCGTCATTTTA